>OX328131.1:63075495-63345495 GCA_946811695.1 Gonocerus acuteangulatus
GTACATTTATCGCAAATTATACCTAATCCTTGTTTACTATATGACCGTCAAACATGGTCCCTAAACTGTGTCTAGAAAAACTAATGAGAACTCAGAAAGCTATGGAAAGGAGTATAAAAGGGGTTAGACGACACCAAAAACTAAAAAGTGTACTTACTAGGGAAGAGACGGGTTGCACAGATATAGCAAGCAGGATCAAATCACAGAAATGGATATGGGCTGGGCACCTCATCAGGACATCAGACAATAGATGGACGAAGATTGTGACAGTTTGGAAACCCCTTCATGGAATCAGGAAGAGAGGAAGACCTTTCACAAGATGAGAAGACAACATAAACGAACATGCTGGTTCTTCTTGGTACAAGCTGGCCAAGGATAGATCCAAATGGATGGAATTGGGAGAGGCCTTTGTTCACTAATGGACCTTTGTTCCTTAAAAGAAACAACCTAAAGTATTTTATTCATTTATTTTCTTATGTATTAATATGGAAGTATCTTTGTTTTTTAGTTCTAAGTTAGCAACTAAGGAGGAAATATTGGCATTGCAAACAAAAATTACAAACCTTGAAGCTGAAAACAAATATCTTAGGAAATAAATACAACAGTTACATGCCAAAAACAAAGAAAATGATAGTATGAATGAATGAATGAAAAGTTTTATTCTTATTCCGGGACAGAAGTCCCATAGGAATAATTTTGAAATTACAAAATAATTATGAATTTTACGTATAAACTTAAAAACTTATAAATGCTATCAGTATCAGTATATCGTGTACAGCTTCAATATAGACTAGGGGTTGGGTAAAACTTGGAGGGATAGAAGGTGGTGGAAGAGTCGGGATTTAAAGGTTTCAAGGTTGGTAGTAAAACTGAATGGTTGATTAACCCCAGCAAGAGAATCTCATATTTAAAGGATTGAAGTTCAATGATAAGGATAACTTGACAGACGTTATTCTAAATTTCTGTGGTAATACGATTAGGGGTAAAAAGGATGTAAAAATTGAAAAAGTATATAAACTTGGAAAAGCAAACAACCCTAACAGACCATTACTTGTACAGATGGCTAATGAAGACGATCTAGATTGGATATTAAGCCAAACCAGAATTCTGAGAGGAACACCATACTCCATACATAGAGATTTCTCCAGGGAAACAAGGCAGAAGAGGTCAATAGTGTTAATGTTCAGAAAAGTAATAAAAAAGTACTTACCGCAAAAAGAAATTAGAGTAATATCAAATTTTATGAAAGTTGAGGAAAATAAATTCACCTGGACAGACGATGGTTTAGAATACAGAAATAAACCCGGCATGGATACATTATCACTACTCTTAGGACTCGATGTCAACAAGCTACTGAAGGAAATGGAGAAGTTGGCAGGCAATGATAAAGAAGAAAGAAGAAAAGAAAATACATGATTAGAAAACAATATTATCACAATGATTAACATTATTTAAATTCTTTCATATAATGTTTCAGGGATTCAAAGTGAATTACAAATTTTATTACAATTTTATTCTCATGAGACACGTTTACTGTAGGAATCTGAACAAACTGTTAACAATTTTGTTTAATTAGTATAATTTAATTTTAACCCTGCTCAAAAAGACGTTTATTTGGACGTAAATTGGAGCTTTAATGTTAGGATTAAAAAATGAAATACAAATAATTGATATGTTGATAATTTAATATGTATATATACTGAAATTGATCATTGCCGTGGCATTGATATTATTTTAATTAGTTTAGAAATCGTACTGAGGACAGAGGACTTGATGAAGGTGACGGGGTACTCATGAAACGCAAACACACTTCCGATACAAACTAAAAGCAACCACATAGACAACAAGACGCAGCCAAATACACGTACGGACGAATCCGACACAACTAACGAAAACATAACCATACTGACGTAATAAAAACAAGCAGACAGACTTAATAAGTATGAATTAAATCAAGTAAAAATTGTAATTTTAAAGACTGAATGTTATTCATTGGACAGACTTCGGCATTACGGTCATCCTAGACCTTTGCCTAAAGACTGAATGTTATACATTGGACAGACTTGGGCATGACGGTCATCCTAGACCTTTGCCTAAAGACTGTATGTTATTCATTAGACAGACTTGGGCATGACGGTCAACCTAGACTTTTGCCTAAAGACTGAATGTTATTCATTGGACAGACTTGGGCATGACGGTCATCCTAGACCTTTGCCTAAAGACTGAATGTTATTCATTGGACAGACTTGGGCATGACGGTCATCCTAGACTTTTGCCTAAAGACTGAATGTTATTCATTGGACAGACTTCGGCATGACGGTCATCCTAGACCTTTGCCTAAAGACTGAATGTTATTCATTGGACAGACTTCGGCATTACGGTCATCCTAGACCTTTGCCTAAAGACTGAATGTTATTCATTGAACAGACTTAGGCATGACGGTCATCCTAGTCCATTGCCTAAAGACTGAATGTTATTCATTGGACAGACTTGGGCATGACGGTCATCCTAGACCTTTGCCTAATGACTGAATTTTATTCATTGGACAGACTTAGGCATTACGGTCATCCTAGACCTTTGCCTAAAGACTGAATGTTATTCATTGGACAGACTTCGGCATGACGGTCATCCTAGACCTTTGCCTAAAGACTGAATGTTATTCATTGGACAGACTTGGGCATGACGGTCATCCTAGACCTTTGCCTAAAGACTGAATGTTATTCATTGGACAGACTTGGGCATGACGGTCATCCTAGACCTTTGCCTAAAGACTGAATGTTATTCATTGGACAGACTTGGGCATGACGGTCATCCTAGACCTTTGCCTAAGGACTGAATGTTATTCATTGGACAGACTTGGGCATGACGGTCATCCTAGACCTTTGTCTAAAGACCGAATGTTATTCATTGGACAGACTTCGGCATGACGGTCATCCTAGACCTTTGCCTAAAGACTGAATGTTATTCATTGGACAGACTTCGGCATGACGGTCATCCTAGACCTTTGCCTAAAGACTGAATGTTATTCATTGGACAGACTTGGGCATGACGGTCATCCTAGACCTTTGCCTAAGGACTGAATGTTATTCATTGGACAGACTTCGGCATGACGGTCATCCTAGACCTTTGCCTAAAGACTGAATGTTATTCATTGGACAGACTTCGGCATGACGGTCATCCTAGACCTTTGTCTAAAGACTGAATGTTATTCATTGGACAGACTTGGGCATGACGGTCATCCTAGACCTTTGTCTAAAGACTGAATGTTATTCATTGGACAGACTTCGGCATGACGGTCATCCTAGACCTTTGTCTAAAGACTGAATGTTATTCATTGGACAGACTTGGGCATGACGGTCATCCTAGACCTTTGCCTAAAGACTGAATGTTATTCATTGGACAGACTTGGGCATGACGGTCATCCTAGACTTTTGCCTAAAGACTGAATGTTATTCATTGGACAGACTTCGGCATGACGGTCATCCTAGACCTTTGCCTAAAGACTGAATGTTATTCATTGGACAGACTTCGGCATTACGGTCATCCTAGACCTTTGCCTAAAGACTGAATGTTATTCATTGAACAGACTTAGGCATGACGGTCATCCTAGTCCATTGCCTAAAGACTGAATGTTATTCATTGGACAGACTTGGGCATGACGGTCATCCTAGACCTTTGCCTAATGACTGAATTTTATTCATTGGACAGACTTAGGCATTACGGTCATCCTAGACCTTTGCCTAAAGACTGAATGTTATTCATTGGACAGACTTCGGCATGACGGTCATCCTAGACCTTTGCCTAAAGACTGAATGTTATTCATTGGACAGACTTGGGCATGACGGTCATCCTAGACCTTTGCCTAAAGACTGAATGTTATTCATTGGACAGACTTGGGCATGACGGTCATCCTAGACCTTTGCCTAAAGACTGAATGTTATTCATTGGACAGACTTGGGCATGACGGTCATCCTAGACCTTTGCCTAAGGACTGAATGTTATTCATTGGACAGACTTGGGCATGACGGTCATCCTAGACCTTTGTCTAAAGACCGAATGTTATTCATTGGACAGACTTCGGCATGACGGTCATCCTAGACCTTTGCCTAAAGACTGAATGTTATTCATTGGACAGACTTCGGCATGACGGTCATCCTAGACCTTTGCCTAAAGACTGAATGTTATTCATTGGACAGACTTGGGCATGACGGTCATCCTAGACCTTTGCCTAAGGACTGAATGTTATTCATTGGACAGACTTCGGCATGACGGTCATCCTAGACCTTTGCCTAAAGACTGAATGTTATTCATTGGACAGACTTCGGCATGACGGTCATCCTAGACCTTTGTCTAAAGACTGAATGTTATTCATTGGACAGACTTGGGCATGACGGTCATCCTAGACCTTTGTCTAAAGACTGAATGTTATTCATTGGACAGACTTCGGCATGACGGTCATCCTAGACCTTTGTCTAAAGACTGAATGTTATTCATTGGACAGACTTGGGCATGACGGTCATCCTAGACCTTTGCCTAAAGACTGAATGTTATTCATTGGACAGACTTGGGCATGACGGTCATCCTAGACCTTTGCCTAAAGACTGAATGTTATTCATTGGACAGACTTCGGCATGACGGTCATCCTAGACCTTTGTCTAAAGATGTTTTATTAATCAGTACTCATGATTTCTATTTACTATTTTTTTATTGTTTACTTTGTTTTTTTTTGTTCTCATATTTGATGTAGAGCTGAAAATGTCTTAAATAGAATTATTATGTACTCATGTTTTTTTATTTTACTAATATTGATATATGTATCTTGTATTTGCTTTATACGTAAAATAAACATCTTTATTCATTCATTCATTCTTTGTTTTTTGCATTATTATATTTTGTTTTTCGTTTTTATTCTTATATTTTGTATTATTGGAACAAATAAAGGCTTTATTATTATTATTATTATTATTAATATACCAAATCCAGAACTGTCGGGTACATATCCCTGACATTAATGTCTAACCATTCTAGAGAATATTTATCCGACACCTGAGGTGTATTTCCTGCGAGAAGATTCAAGTGTAAACCCACCCTTTTTTTTCACGAAATTTATTCCAAGCTTTTCAAATAACGCAAGGCGTAATAACGTTACGGAAACACGCTAAAGTCACTCAGCTCCTGTGACTAGGAATGAAATTGGTAGGATTTTTTTTTTTTTTTGTTTTTTCAAAAGATAAACCATCACTCACAAATATTTTATTATTTGTATTTAATACCTGTTGACCTTTAGGTTTCAAAAGTTTAAAGGTCATACAAGGTATTTTGTTAAGTGAAAACCATATTTACCTTAAATCCCAAAGGCTGTTTGTACACAGCATAAAGCATACGAATTTCTGTTTTAAACTGAGCAGAGTCCAATCTCCTTATTGTGTCAACTTTCAGTAAATATTAAGAGTTTACTTTAACCAACCATGTGGGAGGCTTACATGTAGTAATTTCATTTTGTTAAAATGTTTACATATTTCCATAACACTCCTGAGTGCTTCATTCGGTTAATGTACGACCGTCATTAATCATACCGTGGCAGTATTACTTGACGTCAGAGGATTAGTCCGTGTACTTCATGACTTAATACACTCATTTAGTGTACACATTTCATATATATATATATATATATATATATATATATATATATATATATATATATATACTATATATTTGTCAAATACCACTCACTCACTCACTCACTCATCTATCAACGCCCAGCCCCAACCGCTCGACAGAAAATTTTGAAATTTTGCAAGGACACTCCCTATATAACGTAGGCGCTCGCTAAGAAAGGATTGTTTGATATTCGTATTTTTAAGCATTTTTAGGGGGGTTTAAAGTTTGAGTTGGTTAGAGAAGGCAAGCCTAGGCAGCCTGCGTTGCTAGGACGATAAAGAACAGCTGTTACCTTACATTATCTATCTCATAGTATTATTTCTAATTGAGGTTAATTTCAACTATGATGGCAGACCTTGAATTACTAGAAATTAACTGTCCCTCATAGAGTTTTAATTGCGTTTCTCTTCTGCCTGTCCCCGTCAGATAGGCTTGCCATATTTTTGGAGAGTTAAACCGAGACACATTAATATGGGATGGGCATACCAGGGGGAGGGGGGATAAAAAGAGTACAAATTATAAGCAAAATGGTTGGTGAGTTTTAAGCCTAGCAACTAACGGGAAGGGGGAATCCTAAACTGTTAGTCTACCCAAACCTTAAAAATAAGAACGGAACTTTTTTTGATACTTGATTTTCTTAAAACAATCTCTCAGCCAAATAGTAGTTTCTGGCAGCTGGCAGCGCTGTGCAGGTAGTTCCAGCGTTTTACAGTTAGATTACTTCTCATTTCTTTGACACTGTGAGCAGTAGTAAAAATGTTAATTGTAGAAAAGTAACCGATTTAAAAAAGATTCTTATAAACATGAATTCATTACTTTTTACATCTTACAGCCTTTTCCGGGACATTGATAAAACCGGGCGGGACACCGAAACAATTGCAAAATACTGGGACAGTCCCGGTCAAACCGTGATGTATGGCATATCCTTAGGTTTTCCAGGCGAGGTAATAATATCCGGAACCCTTGCACAGCCTCCTCGCCTATAACCTTGGTAATACTCGTAAATATATTGGGTGTTACCATATGACTTCTTGGAAACATAAACTTTTAAATTTTAACGCCCATTGAATAAAATATAGTATGACGGAAACCGTGCTGTAATAAACTGCACAGAATTGTATAGTAACGAAATTTTAATGAAACATTATTTAACGCAATATAATAACTACTTATCTGCCGTGACGAAGCACGGGTATTCAGCTATATATATATATATATATATATATATATATATATATATATATATATATATATATATGTTTTAAATTTAGTTATTTCCTTCCCTAAGTAACCCTTAAGGAAAGGAGTTTATTGTGTTTTCTACATGTGCTGTAAAACACAAATGAATCGATCCATGCAAAAAGAGCTTCAGTCCATTTTTTTCCAAATATGAGTTAGAGATGGATTCGTTGCCTCTGACGGGCACTACTTATTTCTATATTAAGAGGACTTTAGCCCAATAAATTGTTGCAATAGAAACACATGTAGCAAAAAAATTCATTAACGGCATTGTAGCAAATACTTTTCGTTTACGCCAAGGTCTTGAGGCTCCAGTGTTCCCTCCCAATCCTGCCTACCCAGGAGGGAAGTTCCCCATCAAGCAGAAAACGCAGGAGCTGCATAACTGAGCACTTTCCTCAGAATTTGGGTAGTGTAGACTGATTTCCAGAATAATTTGCTTAAAATATCGTATATAAATAAAATAAAAACATGAATAGTTCTCTTTTAATTTTTTAATGAGTAACTGTTCAATTATTAACTTTGTAATTAATTTGCTTCCAGAGTTATGTTTATACATACATGAAAACTTCATATTTTAGTCCTTTGATCTGACGCAGGAACAGGATACAGTCCCACTAGTGGTAGAAAGCGCTCCTTGCGGCGGCCTTGCGAACCAACATCTGGCGGGCTATTCTATTGAAATATATTACAAAGTAAACACCCCTTTCCGATTGACCAATTTAGCTAATTTTCACAACACTTCTTTCTCATGAGTTACCCACGACGTGTACCGCGTTTCGTTACAATACTGCAGCAATTTCGACCGTTATGAGTATATTAGTAATTTGGGTCCGGAGTAAACCCCCCTCCTAACGAACCGATTTAGTTTATTTTTACAACCCATTTTTCTCTGTAGATTAATACTACGAATACCAAGTTTTGTTGAAATATATATAAAACTACGGGGTGCATGGTCAAATTCGTGTTTTGGGTCCGCGGTAAACCCCCCTTCCGTTTGACCGATTTTGTTGGTTTACGAACTCGTTCAATCGTTTGCTAATTGAATGCTATATACCAAGTTCTGGCCGCTATCGTGTTAACAGACATATATATATATATATATATATATATATATATATATATATATATATATATATAAATTTTGACGGGGGTCATTTTTGGTGTCTACTAGGTAGGATCGATAAAGATTTGAAGACATTTTTCAAAAATTCCGTCATGAGGGCAACCTCAATAGCTATTTTCCTTTGGAGGAAAGTGCTAAAAATTGAGGAGATTAAGAAGTTGATGCCATACGTTTCAGAAGAGCACAAGGATTTTTACTATGAAATATTGGGTTGGCCAACAACTATAAACATAGATGAAGAAGTTCAAGACGATTAAGCATTACATTACTAATTGTATGAACTTCATATCATGCAAATATTTCTTACATATTGTACCATTGATAATAATAAGGCTTATATTTTGCTAGGAGGTACTCCTTAGGCTGTTCCATGCAAGAAGAGATTCAGTCCAAGCACTAGTATTATATTTTAATAATATAAAGCATTTGTTAGTAATAACTAATGTTTCATATATAAGTTGTGTCAGAATGTGGTACCTATTCAGACAAAAAAAAAAAAAAAAAAAAAAAAGCACAATAATAAAACAAATGAAGGGTGTAGACAGTTTTTTCTCGTTTTCTCAAAACTACTGATTATGGACTGAAGCTCTTTTTCCATGGTTACATTTTAAATATTTTTCTTTTTCTTATGATTACATTTTAAATATAGAACTTAAAGGAAAAACAAATAAAAAAAAAAAAAAAAAAAAATAATGACGACAAAATTGCTTTATGAAACTATAATGATTTTCCCAGTATCCCATTTCAATATAAATGCCTTCAGAATATTTTAGTATAGCCCTATTACACATATGAAATAATATTGTTTTCCCAACATGGCAAATGACCTGTGTGTTTGGTCATGTATGTCTGTAATGTTTTTCTTTCTTCACTGGTAGAAGTGTGCAGTCGTACAGTAAATGCTGATATGTATGCGTTTTAATTATGTCAAAATAACAGCTTTCATGTTGGTTTAGTCCAAATCTATAAAAATATGAGTTAACTGTACCATATCCTGTTAATAATTGTGTTAAGTAGAAATTTGTTTTAGGAGAAGTTTTGTCAAAGTATTCTTTAATGTGTGTTTTATATATATATATATATATATATATATATATATATATATATATACAGGGTGTTCAAAACTCGATTGACACCCCCCTTTTTTCCCCCAATTTTTGAAATTTAAAAACGAAACTTGGTGGGTCTTAACGTGGTCGAATGAACTTTCATTGGACCTAATGCACGACCCCTCAACTTTCTCCAGTTCTTCTCCAGAGACCCTAACTCTGGAATCTCCAATGGAAAGGGGTTATTTTTATGACGGATTATTGTAGATACTTGAATTTTAGGTCGATTTTATAACTGTCATTTTTTCCCTAAAGCGCACCAATGAGTAACAAATTGCCAAAAACCGATAAAACCCTTGTTTTTCGTCACTTTTCTGCCAATAACGTAGAAAGTATGCCCGTAATGAAAAAAGTTGTCAATATAAACTTTGTAGAGGATTAAATTTTCTTTCCAAAAAATACCTTCTAATGCCTGAAATGTTAATAGGAATGGAGCAAAACACACTTTTGTTTTTGAAGTTTTCAGAAAAGTTTATTATCAACGGGATCTACGCTTCAGTAAAACTTAATAAACATGTCCTAAACTATTTTTGCTCCACCTAGTTTTGAATTTAAGAACGTTTGAAGAAAAAATCAAATTCAATTACTTTATAAAGGCATTAAAATAATACATTTAAATCAATAGAACTCACCTAATGATTAGAATTTCGTAGTAATTATTTTTGTATTGGACGAATTTGTTGTTGTTTTTTTGTTTTTTACGGCGCCATGACATCTAGGCCATTAGTGCCGACATCCAGGGTACAGCGAGGAATTTTCCCAACGAGCCATGAGATAAGAAAATTCCTGCCGCCGCACAGTGGGGCCAAACTACTTTTCGTGTTTCAAAAAAGAATACATCCTCAAAATCTTAACCGATTTCAATGATTTTTTTAAAATGAAAGCTAATAGAATTTAGTTTTTTGTCTCTCCTGTTTATTAAATTACGTGCTAATAATTCACAAACTTTTACAATCAAACATAAATAATAATCAAACATAATAATATTTTATTTTTCATCTAACTTAATATTAGCACTGATATCGTTGAAATTAAACATTCAAATCCTGATTAGACTTGGAAAAAATCAGACTGACATCTTTAAAACGTAAATTTATCATAATTCAACAAAGAGAATTATTGAAATAATGTTATTTTTGAATGAGTTGATAATAAAATTTGATTATTTTTCCAAGTCTAACCAAGGTTTGAATGTTTAATTTCGACGATATCAGTGCTGATATTATGTTTGATGAAAAATAAAATATTATTTTATGTTTGATTGTAAAATTTTGTGAATTATTAACACTTAATTTAATAAAAAGGAGAAACAAAAACTAAATTTTATTAGCTTTCATTTAAAAAAAAAAAAAAAATCATTGAAATCGGTTAAGATTATGAGGATATATTCTTTTTTTAAACACGAAAAGTAGTTTGGCCCCACTGTGCGGCGGCGGGAATTTTCTTATCTCATGGCTCGTTGGGAAAAATCCTCGCTGCACCCTGGATATAGACACTAATGGCCTAGATGTCAAGACGCCGTAAAAAACGAAATAACTAAAAATAAATCAAAAAAATCGTCCAACACAAAAATAATGACTACGAAATTCTAATGATTAGGTGAGTTCTATTCCTTTAAATTCATTATTTTAATGCCTTTATAAAGTAATTGATTTTGATTTTTAGGTGGAGCAAAAAGTTTAGGAAATGTTTATTAAGTTTTACGGAAGCGTAGATCACGTTGATCATAAACTCTTCTGAAAACTTAAAAAAAAAAAGTGTGTCTTGCTCCATTCCTATTAACATTTTAGGCATTTAAAGGTACTTTTTGGAAAGAAACTTTAATCCTCTACAACGTTTATATCAAATACTTTTTTCATTACGGACATACTTTCTACGTTATTGGCAGAAAAGTGACAAAAAACAAGGGTTTCTATCGGTTTTTCGCTACTTGTTACTCATTGCTGCACTTTAGCGAAAAAATGACCGATATAAAATCGACCTAAAATTCAATAATTCGTCATAAAAATAACGCCTTTCCATTGGAGATTCCAGAGTTCGGGTCGCTGGAGAAGAACTGGAGAAAGTTGAGGGGTCTCGCATTAGGTCCAATGAAAGTTCATTCGACCACGTTAAGACTCACCAAGTTTCGTTTTGAAATTTCAAAAATTGTGGAAAAAAGGGGCTGTCAATCGAGTTTTGAACACCCTGTATATATATTTACATGACATATATATGACGCACTTCCTGCGAGTCGGGTTTTTTGGACTTGAGTCAAAAGTTTCATCTAAGCCCCCCGATAACACTTTCGCTGCGGGTGTCATTACGAAAGGACACTAGCGATCCTAAGCGGGTAGGACACTCATCCATTATTTTTCCCTTTAGATTCAAAATGGAGGGGATTCACTTTTACAGCTCCAGGTAAAGACAGTAGCCTTCAGTATTGTTTGGGCTTTCCAACCGCGTTATCCGTTTTCAAATCGGCTTACTGGAAGATGGTTTATAATTCTTTTTTATGAAAAAAATTGTTTACATGAAAAATTCAAACAAAAAATGCACCCGATACTCAGGTATTCCCAAACAATGACAGCCGCAGTGAATGTGTTAAGTCACCAGACGCGCGCTAAGTTGATATGACATTACCTCTTGGTCACTGTAAGACAAAGTGATTGGGAATCGGATCTTGCCCTATCGTGAGCTGGTGTCTTGTCAAACATTGACCTCTTTTCCACCCTTATTCTTGCGTGTCTAAGGGACCCTAGCATAGATAGATAGGCCGCCACTCTCGGTGATCAGCAAAAACCGACAACCATCCTTCTAGTGGAATGGGACTATCTAACTTTAATTACACTCAAGGACCTTATAAGAGGAGCAAGACACAGATTCATTCAATCGCTTCTATCCTGGCTAGCTATCAGTATATAGTGAAGAAACCTGCATATGCCTTCGTCCCGATATCGCTATCTGGAAATGCCGACTACAAAATTTCAGGTTTCAATAACTCGTAGATGACCAAAATAACGGTGGCTCAAAGTTTAATATATATATATATATATATATATATATATATATATATATATATATAGAGAGAGAGAGAGAGAGAGAGAGAGAGAGAGTAAAGGAGGGCAAGAGTACGCAATGGAATTTTGGCAACACTCTAGCCGCCTACCACACCACGTTGTCATCGGGTCATTCCATATCAAGTGATCCACAGTTTTTTCCCTCACATTTTTTGATTTTGTTTTTAAATTTGGCTCATCAATAGTACCCCATACGACAATTAAATATCCAAATTCTTAGAAATTTATTTTTATTAGTTTTCGAGTTATGAATGTTCAAGTTTAAAAAAAAAAACACATTTTAGGACAGACACTTGATCATAAAATGTACCACAACTCCCAAACGAAATGAGCAAGAGAGGTGTGGTAAAAAGCATTTGTTAGTGTATTAAATGCTGATTAAAATTATATATATCATGACTTATTTATGAAAATCGAAATTTTAAGGTAATTTTTAAAACTTACTTTAAAATTTAAATTTCTCTTAAAACGTAGATTTAAAAATTTTCAAAAAAAATGTAATTTTTCTTTGATATTTTATCTCAGTTTTGTGTAAATTTTAAGTTGGGATCTCAATGGGATCATATTTATTTTAATTATTTACTTTATGTTGGTACTTTAAAAAATTGAAATTTTCCAAAAAACGGCCTAACTTTGGGAATCGATGCAGGATGAAAAAAGAAAAAAAAATCCGTTGGCATATATCTAGTTTTTGTTTCCTTTCCGAGAAAGAATTAAAAAACTAAAACACTAAAAAAAGGCACCATTTCATAATTCCTATATAAAAATCATTAAAAGTACGTTTTATCTTCCACCCCCTTTACCCAAACACCTATCCCCCCACCAAAAAAAACAACAACAAAATTTCTTGCTCGAAAAATTTAACTGACGCCATGCAAAGCTGTATGTTCAACATAATTTAAAATATCTACTTTCCTTCTGATGAGTGCTAAAACACAAAACAAAAAAAAAAACATTAAATTCTTAATAAAAATAAATGTTCAATTCTTAAAACATTTTAAATTTAACTCTGGACGCATACAAAATTATAAAATAACAATTTCTTCTTGTAATAATTCTAAATAATCAATTTAAAAACTGTTCAAAGGTTTGGCCCCTTGCAACAATACAGGTATCACAACGCACATTGACAGACTGGTTGGCATTTGTGCATTGCTCTGCTGTTATCAGTTCCCAGGCCCATCTGATGAGATGGATGAGGTACTCCCTTGTGCCAATGGGCTACATGTAGACCAAATCTTCAATGTGTCCCCATGCGAAGAAATCCAACAGCGTGAGGTCTGAAGATCGAGCCGGCCAAGAAACCGGCCCACCACGTCCAATCCAACGCCATGGATAGTTAATGCCCAACCAATTTCAGACGGCCCTCCCGTAATGAGCTGGACAACCGTCGACTTGGAATTTGTGCATTGCTCTGCTATAATCTATCCCCAGGTCTATCTGATGCGAGGGATGAGGTAATCCCTTGTGCCAATAGGCGCCCTGTAGACCAAATCTTTAATGTGTCACCATGCAAAGAAATCCAAGAGCGTGAGGTCTGAAGATCGAGCCGGCCAAGATACCGGTCCACCTGGTCCAATCCAACGCCATGGATAGTTAATGCCCAACCAATTTCAGACGGCCCTCCCGTAATGAGCTGGACAACCGTCGACTTGGAATTTGTGCATTGCTCTGCTGTAATCTATCCCCAGGTCTATCTGATGCGAGGGATGAGGTGATCCCTTGTGCCAATAGGCGCCCTGTAGACCAAATCTTTAATGTGTCACCATGCAAAGAAATCCAAGAGCGTGAGGTCTGAAGATCGAGCCGGCCAAGAAACCGGCCCACCAGGTCCAATCCAACGCCATGGATAGTTAATGCCCAACCAATTTCAGACGGCCCTCCCGTAATGAGCTGGACAACCGTCGACTTGGAATTTGTGCATTGCTCTGCTGTAATCTATCCCCAGGTCTATCTGATGCGAGGGATGAGGTGATCCCTTGTGCCAATAGGCGCCCTGTAGACCAAATCTTTAATGTGTCACCATGCAAAGAAATCCAAGAGCGTGAGGTCTGAAGATCGAGCCGGCCAAGATACCGGTCCACCTGGTCCAATCCAACGCCATGGATAGTTAATGCCCAACCAATTTCAGAGGGCCCTATCGTAGTGAGCTGGAACCAGTTTCCCAATCTCTGTGATAAAAGGACCTCCTCCAAGAAGCAAGACAGTTTATTATAGAGGAATGCGTCGAAAGACTCTGCGTTAAATCAAGTGGTAAAAAAATGTGGACCTAATATTTCATTATTACACACAAAATCAGAGGCATATTCACTCCTATATTTTGGGGGGGGGGATTAAAGGAGGTGGGGGTGAAAGGGTGAGTGGAGGGGGTGGGGTTGATACATGTACTTAAAAAAAAATTTATTTAAAAATAAAATCGCGTCCATGCCCTGCTAGTAAGATAACAAGTCAGCTGTTACCGTACTGTATCTATTTCATGGTATTATTTTTAATTGAGGTTAATTTCAACTATGACCTTGAATTCCTTGAAATAAACTGTGATCTTGTCCCTCAGGTAGAGTTTACGCTATACCTGGTGATGGTCCATCCCAGGTAATAATATCCCAAACCCTTGCACAGCCTCCTCACCCATCAGCAAGCATCCCCAGTCAAAACACTTCTTGGTAATGCTGGAAAATATATTGGGTGTTTCCAAATGACATCATGTAAACACAAATTTTTGCGTACATTTATTATTGACAACGAATTTTAACCTGTACTGGTTAAACTACTGTTACTGCTAAACTATAGATAACGGGTTATCTCTACGTTATCTGTTTGTTGACACTGGTCCGGAGCGCCCCAATCTCAAGAAACATTATACTTCGATTACTTATCAATTGATGAATAACTTATAGTATGACGGGAACCGTGCTATAATAATCTGCATAAGATTATGCAGCTGTGTTAATTTTCATGTTACATTATTTAACGCAATAAAATAACAACTTATCTGCCGTGGCGAAGCACGGGTATTCAGCTAGTATTTAATATTTATACCTTCAAGGAGAAGTTTAGTAAGAGTTGTAATTGACATAACATATTTTCTAATAGTTTTGCTTATTATTAAAGAAAAGTGCAGGCAAGTAGCTACTCATTGATATAAGTCCGAGCTCAGTTTTTCCATTCTGCTGGGAATTCCGTAAGACATCAAAGGAAGTCTGAGAGTAAGCAGATGATGAAATATGATGCACCTTCATTATTACCTGATCTACCTGAATTTTCGGAACAGCCACCTGACCATCCTGTTGATGTTCTGATTGAACAAGAAATTCTAGGCCACCCATGCGCGTACTCCGAGTAGCCAAGGGGACGCAAATGAAATTTTTTCCCCAAACCTTATATAAATTAGTTCTGTACTTAATAAATAACATTGGGTAAAAATGTGAGGTTTGTATCTTATAAATCCTAAGAAAAGTGCTTGAGACGGTCCTTCCATTAGAAATTTGGGTTTACGCTAGAAGAAAATTAAACAAAAAAAAAAAAAAAAAATTATAATTGAGCTAGTTATTACAAATATAAAATTACCAAACTCTTCATATTTATTTTATACGTTGGTTTTTCACATTTTTCAGGGATTCGTCGTAAACTATTCTTGCTGTGAAATACGCTTATATATGCAGCTTCTGTGTGACGGACGATTTAAATTATGTAGAATAATAAGTTTCAAAGAAGATTAAATCTAATGCTGAATAAACAAATAGTAAATTCTAACGTAAACTTGTTAAACAAATCCGACAATTGTAAAAAACCCTGAAGGGACGTAATGAAAGAACTTTACTGGAGAAAGGAGGGTAGGGGGGTAACGCCAATACTCAAATTTTCGGGATCCAATTTGAAAACAAGCCAAAACCCTTGCCGTGCCAACTCTGACGGGGGGGGGGGTTCTCTACTGCATTCCAATGCTGCCAAAAGCTAACTTAGGTTTACGGTTATATAACATAGCTTTAGCTCACTTTTCCCTTATATATATATATATATATATATATATATATATATATATATATATATATATATATATAACGTATAAAAAGTAGACTCTTCCTAATCTGGCGTCGTCAGGACGCCGTCCTAGTCGTCGAACTAGATTGACTAAAATCAGGCGTTCCGGCCGCAGTAGAAACATTTATTTTATAGTAAAAACACAAGTTTCTACCTCTAAAACGAAACATATATGCCTTCTTTGACCTTCATTCAATGATATGCTACGAAACAAATGTTTGGTTAGCTAGAAAGGGCATGTTTTGTAGGACCCCTTGAGCCAGTTGGACGAGTTCCGAGATCCGGAGACCGCCGGATAAGAGAACACCAAATAAGGGAGAGTCTACTGTATATATATATGTGTATATATATATATATATATATATATACATACATTTGTATATAAACACCAAAAAGGCTACATAGAACACGGCAATGGCAGTGGTTGACCGATAAGCGAATTGTTAACAATTAAATACCATTATTCGAATCAATTCTTGGGTAAGTTTAAGTGTGCGTCGATGAGTTCCCTAAACTACTATGTGATTTTAGCATGGATTGACGAAGAAGGACCTTACTAAGCCGATAAGCCGTAAAAATATATTATCTTCATGCCATAAAGCGTGAGACATCCATGGTAATATTATTGTGGATAACGGAAGATCAATTAATCACTGTGGATGAAGCATATAAAAAGGTGTACAATCCACCTTGAGCAATGGTGAGCAGAATGTATGCAGTAAGTGAGCAGAAATTGAACAAACCGGAAGTGTGGGAATAAGTCATCAGAAGTGGACAGAGATAGACCGGAAGTGGACCGGAACCCAACAGGAAATCA
Organism: Gonocerus acuteangulatus; assembly: GCA_946811695.1. NCBI lineage: Eukaryota > Metazoa > Arthropoda > Insecta > Hemiptera > Coreidae > Gonocerus > Gonocerus acuteangulatus. The sequence goes on from OX328131.1 coordinate 63,092,548, forward strand.
GGCAGACTGAAAGTTGCCGGACTTTCCGGAAGTGAGCGCGCTATTTTGATGTCGCATTTGCGTTTCACTTTTTTGGGCACTGAGTTCATGCAATAATAAGCACTGATAGAGCAAAGAAAAACAGGTTGAATGCTCAGAAGGGTTGGAAGTCAAATAAACGAGCAAACGATATGTAAATTTAAGCATGGACACTCCAATTAAATGGGTCAAGCATTAAATGTTATCTTTTTATCAATACTGCCTTTATCCCTCGACCCTTTAATTTCATGAATAATGTATTTGCAATGTACTCTAATTGTATAAACAATCTAGAAATGGGAAGCGTTCTAGAATTATTTCATTTTTACTACCATTAACCCACTTGACGGCAGAGACTCTTCATGTACATTTTATAAAATATGATTCTATTAATTATAAATTTGACCAGTCAAAATCATTTTTACAGACATGTCAAATTTACAGTTATTTACTAATAATCTTAGTCAGCATCTTTCTTCACAGAAATAAGGCTAGAATATTTTCCTATCTGGTCATCCCATAAGTAATGTCGGAGGACTGTAGAATAAGTCGATCCAAGTTTATCTGCTAGTTCTTCGACTGTTACAGCAGGATTTTCTTCTACAGTAGTCTGTAGGAGTTGGTCGTCAAACTCTGTTGGTCCATCTGTACGAGGCTCTACTTCAAGCTTGCGGTTTCCCACTCGAAATCGTTCAAACCACCGCTGCACTTGTCACTAACTAATGACATTTTCTCCAAATATTTCTAAAAGTTTATCAATAATTTTTCCAAACTAAGAAACAATTTAAATTACATTATTGAAAACAATTTAAACTATAACGTTTCTTGTTCAGACAGATTGTGTAGTTGGAGAGAAATTGGCCTGACAAAAATTCCGGTATAGCAACATGCGTGGGGAAAATTATCTTTGTTATAACCTTATCATTGGAAGGATTAGGTTATTTTCAGCCTTAGCTTTGTCCAAGAATTGATATACATTTAACACTATCTTCCTTGCCAGAGCACTTTCGCGTTAAGTGCACTTCATTAACCCTTTGTTGCATCGTGATGCCTGCAGGCATCATATTATATTTTACCCAGAGCACTATATCGAGTGTTTTCAAATTATATTTCGTTTCCTGTAAGCAGCAACAAGTGTCAAAGGGACTGGAAGATTTTGACCATTATACTTTATACCCAAGAAGGAATAAACAAGTTAATGTTGGCAAAACCAGGAGTCTCGTTTCTCATCCCGAGGGGACCCGTTTTGGCAAGGCCACAATACTATTAAAACCGTCCATTCTGACCTAAAAAAAAAATTGTACTCCGTAGTACTAGTGGTGTATTTCAGGAAGTGAAAGTTTGTTTTATTGAAGTTTTATTGTTTTGAGCCAATTTTTGTGGTTGTTCATTTGTTTCCTGTGGGCACCATCGTGCATCTGGTACTGGCGTCCGAGCGATGGATCCCATTATCTGATCGATAATGGGGAGAGGAGAAACAGATTTTTCATATAATCAAAGCACCAGATGATAGTGAGGATGATGAAGATGTCGATGACAATGTTTTTTCTGAACCTTTGCGTATGTTTCAGAGGTAAATGGCGATGATTTGAATGGTCTCTTCTCAGATCTGAATGATTTGTTTGAGGATGTACTGTCTGATATATCTCAGAAGATGAGATGTAGGATGGAAAACTCCAAGAACAAAACTACTAAATACTGTGATAAATGGTGGTTACTGTGATAAATGTGAACTTTATTTGTGTTTAACTTAAGGCAAATCATGTTTCAAGGATTACCATTTGTGATTTTGATGAAAAGAGTTCTTTTTAACTTTAACTCATAAATTCTTTAATTGTTTCAATAAACGTGAATGCTTATACATGTTCATTCACAAAAACATTCCTCCCCATATGCACAATGAGGCCTACAGGCATCTTTCAGTTTTTCATAAATTTCTCGACAAAAAAACTCGATGAATTTTTTTCTGTATTTTTCCCGTTATCCTGAGGCCTATTTCTACCTCTCAGATTTTTTTTATGCGAAAAGAAAAAAATCGTGCATCAAAGGGTTAAGCTGCTTAGCATATGGCCCTCATATGTTCACGCATACGCCATTGAACCTTGCCGTCTACCTGAACGTGCTTTACAATAATACGAACATACCCCTACAATGCCCTGAACAAAACTCAAAAGAACAATAGGAATAGATAAGTAAAATACGGCTGTATTAGCAGTGTAATGAGTATTTTGGCTCCCGAACGGGCACCTGAGAATGCGTGAAACATGTAGAGCAGAGTTTAATACATTAATAGATTTCCTTTATTCCTTATATTTTTATTATTGACTTTCTTCCTGGCATATATTTAATTAATTATAGAATAATGATATTTATTTTAGATTCTCTTAATAATGAAGCGTAAACTTACCAAGAATGTGCTTTGTAATGCAGCTCCAGCGTGACGGATTTTTTTGTAAAATAACGTGGAGTGACTCGAATATTTTAAGGGGAAAATAAGACATAATACAAGACATCTTGAACCGTTATTATTGGATTTTTTGACCGTTTTTAGATAAGAGTCGTACAACGAAAATAGATGGATCTCAACGCTCATTCGATTAGGAGCTTAACCCTTTGAATGCTACGGCCGAATATATTCGTTCCTCATATACTTACTCCAGATGCTACGCCCAAATATATTCGTTCCTCATATACTTACTCCAGATGCTACGCCCGAATGTATTCGTTCCTCATATACTTACTCGAGATGCTACGCCTGAATATATTCGTTCCGCGTATACTTACTCCAGATGCTACGCCCGAATATATTCGTTCCGCGTATACTTACTTCAGATGCTACGCCCGAATATGTTCGCTCCTCATATACTTACTCCAGATGCTACGCCCGAATATATTCGTTTACTCGTTATTTTTGAAATCACTGCTGCGAGAAGCCCAAGAGATCTCTTGTATCACTCGTTGCTTAGCTATCCGTTAAATTTCACAATGTCCTGAAGCGTGTTTTCCCGTCTTATTGTGAGTATAAGCTAACTTTTGCTGGAGCGTCATCATAGTATGGAGTGTCATCATATTGAACATCCATTGCGCACCAGAGTAGGGCAATATTCAATAATTTTTTTTATTTAATAATCATTCAAATAAATTTTTATTGAATAAGAATCTATTCATTGAATAAGTTATTCAACAACTGATTTATTTTATAGTCCATGAATAACAGGGTTGGATCATTATTCAATAAATTTTTATTGAATAAGATTCTATTCATTGAATAAGTTATTCATCAAATGAATTATTTTATAAGCTATGAATAACAGGGTTGGATCATTATTCAATAAATTTTTATTGAATTAGAATTTATTCAGTTATTCATTGATCGATTTTTTCTTTAATGAATAATTAATTATTTTTCATTCTTCATTCATTATTATTATACATTTAAATGTGGTTCATGGAACAACAAACTCAGATTGTTTCAAAAGTCAGTAAACAATATCACTCGAATAAATAATTTTCATTAAAACTTAGAAAAGGTTTAATGAACTTAGAAAAGGTTTAATGAACTTAGTCATTTTTACTAGAAAAGGTTCTTAATATAAATCACTTGTATTTAACGAAAAATTTCAGTCAAATAAATCCATTTCATTCAATAAATTGTTTCATTCGAATAAATAACTTTCATTCAATAAAAATAATCATTCAATAAATCATTTTTATTCAATAAAAAATTCATTATTCAGAATGAAATATCAGATTTATTCATTATTCTAAATGATTTTTTCCCATCACTATTGTGCTATTTCTGAGGCTGTACTGAAAGCCACTACCAGCAGGGATTGAGGTATTTCTTCTACGATTCGCACACCCGTTCACCAAAATCTGCCAAATCTTTTTCACCCTTAGACTCAATAAGGATTATATAAATACAAAACAATTTTTTTTTTAAAAAAGTTCAAGTTTATTAAATAGTTTATTTTTGAAAAAACAAAACAAGTTTTATGAGTTAAAAACAAAAATAAAATGATTTTTATTTTTAGTAAAACATAAAGTACTAGGTTTGTAGAATAACTTGCAGTAACTCGAATATTTTAAGGGTAAAAGAAGGGATAATAGAAGACGTCTTGAATCGGATTGTTTGCCCGTTATTGGATAGAAGAGGTAGAAAGAAATCAGTTGGATTTAGAAGCTCATTCGATTAGAAGCTTATGTACAGAAAGTTCTTTCTAGTGGATATTGTTCTTAGGATCGTCTGAACTGAAGAACAATATCCTCTTCCGGAAGAAGGTCACAATATACGACTTATTGGTTCAATATTATTGTATATTCTTGCCAAGAATATTAAATCCGTATCTACAATAAAGAAATTTTCTTGAATTTCAAGAGAAAATAATAATATGATTTACATCAGTGCCCATCTCAGTATCTTCAGAGATGGGCATAATACTATTTATAAATAAAAATACGAATTTATTCGTACTTCATATATTTGTCAATACGAATATAAATAAATTCGTACTTCATATATTAGTGAATACGAATGTAAATAAATTCGTATTCATAAGTGTGAATACGAATTTATTTTTATTCACATATATTAAATATAAAAAGACAAATAAAATTTTATTCGAAAATTTTTCTGCGAATAAAAATAAATTCACAGAAAAAATTGTAAATAATCACAAAAAATGTGAATATTTACAAAAAAATCAAGTGATTACAAAAAAAATCACATTAAAATATCCGAATAAAAATTTATTCACATTATAATTCGTGAATAAAAATTTATTCAAAATAAAATTTGCAAATAAATTATGAATTTATTCGTATTAAGATGATATTACGAAAGTTATTGAAGGTGTTTTTTTTTTTTTTTTTTTTTTTTTTTTTTTTTTTTTTTTTTTTTTTTTTTTAATTCATAATTTATTTGCGAATTTTATTGTGAATAAATTTTTATTCGTATATTTTAATGTGATTTTTTTGTAATCACTTGATTTTTTGTAAATATTCAATTTTTTTGTGATTATTTACAATTTTTTCTGTGAATTTATTTTTATTCGCAGAAACATTTGCGAATAAAATTTTATTTGTATTTTTATATTTAATATATGTGAATAAAAATAAATTCGTATTCACACTTATGAATACGAATTTGTTTATATTCGTATTCACAAATATATGAAGTACGAATAAATTCGTATTTTTATTTATGAATAAAATTATGCCCATCTCTGCGTATCTTCTTGCTGAACACAAGCACATCAATTCTTAATAAAAGTACGACCCGCAGGAGCTGCATCGTCTTAGCGCTGTTTCGTTCATATACCTAGTGTCATTTGTAATAGAAGCAGTTATGGGTAGGGTTTGATCTTTCGTTAAATATACGAAATAAAATCTCAAAGAGAAGGAAATTTAAGGCGCCACAAAAGGAAATTGACAGTATCCTTAGCGGAAATGACTCCTTCTGTCTACTTAACTATCGCTCTAGGAATACACTATTACCAAAATATGAAATTTACTGATAAATGCAATTAAAAAAAAGAAAAAGAAATTAGTCCCGTAACAGGCCACAAGGGCCCAGAGGGGCAGATACTGTAGAGGTATCTGATTCTTGACCATACGGCACACTAGGGAGATAGCGTGGTCAATGCTATGCTCCGGCCGCCTGATTTTCCCCTTGGCTGCTTCGACTGCTGGAGTCATTAGCATCCAAGGTCCCTATTATTAATTAAATTAATTAAAGGCTTGGTGAGCCTAGGGGCGATCTGGGACCCCAAATGCAACCCTCGAACGGCAGCACTAGAAGAAAAAATCTTTAGTGCGCGCTCGGGTTTTGAACCTGGTCCTCCAGTTCATTAGTCGAGTGCTCTACCACTGAGCTAACCTCGCCCCCAATTTAAAACAAAAGAAAACCGATTAAAAAGTAAGTTAAACAAAGACAAAAACCCGCTCAAAAGAACAAAACTAAAACTTTCGACGTTTACTATTTCCGGGATTGACATATCCCCATCGAAAACTGCTCGGAACATTTTTTGTAGAAAATTTAGTAAACTTTTGAATGACCACCACCTAATTACCACGATTTCTAACCCGTTTGGAAAATATACCTAAACTTTTCATGTTTATTAAAAACATTTTTTTTTTTTCGAATACTTGCTTACCTCCAAATGTAACCGAAATTTCGAACATGTACAAAATATTTGATTTGAATCCCACGATTCTAAGTACCCTAACCGAAAAGAAATAACAAAAATATTTTTTCTACTCTTCTCAAAAACGGTTGCCTTAAAATGTTTTCATTCGTTTTCCCGTGCCAAGAAACCTATAAAATAAAAACCTTCGCGCATATAAACTAGAAAACATCAGCATTACTATTTTTTCGCGCAAATTTAGTTCATAACACTAGATTTACCTGACCAGTCATTTTGACTGGTCGTGCAATTTCAATTCAAAATTCCTACTCCATATAACATTTGCTTTCCTTAATGATGTTATGACTTTTGTAGCTATAAGTAGATAATACATTTAATGAACTTAATGATAGTTTATATATATTAGTGGCAAATATATTTTTTGTTATTGACATTTATACCAGTACCAGATCTGGTAAATCTAGTGTTAAAACCATGTACCGGGGGACTGATTCTGCCGGTATACGAACTTGACCTTTCAAATTAGACAAAAGATTTTTGTACAAGTATGTACCCCTGCCTCAAGCTAGACAACATGACCAGAGGACTTCCTGGTAAGGAAAGCCCCTGAAGAGGTGCGAAAAGGCACGAAACATGTCGGGCGAAACAAACCAAATAAAGTAGTTAATGTGAACCAAGTGTGTACTACTTTATCGACCCACTGCCAGAAAAAGTAACAAAAAAAAGTGGAATATAAATAAATATATATATATATATATATATATATATATATATATATATATATATATATATATATATTTGGGTTTTTAGGACAAAAATCTACCGGGTTATCAAAAAATAAAAAGTCCGACTCGCAGGAACTGCGTCATCTTAGCGCGGTTACGTACATCTCGAAGAAATGGAATAGATTAGCATAACAAATCACAGGAAACTGACAGTAGCCAACTTACACAGAAGCGGATAATTCTTAATCTGTGTAAGTCAATACAATTATGTACTGAAAACGTACTTACTCTTTGACTACTGCTGAGAAGGCTTTATTCTAAACAACCAAAAAATCGTTGTCATTTTAGGTATCTTGTTTTACTAGCAAATTCGTTTTACTGTTATAATCAACTGTAAATATGTGCTTCACTAACGATAACTTCAGTTGGAGGCTGTGAGGAAGGTTATATAGATAGGAGAATTCAAAACAAACTTATGTATACGCCATCATGATATTCGCCACAGCCATCTTGATTACCACAGCCACTCCTAACTTATCACCAATATCTTTTTTAGCTTATTTTACTACAATACTAATTTTACAGATAAATTCAATTTAAAACAAAAAACAACCAATTAATACGTGAGATAAACAAAGAGAAAAACCCTTTCAAAACAACAAAACAAACACTTTTTAAGTTTTAAGCGCTTATATCTCTGATTGACGTTGCCCCATCATATATGGCTTCAGAACTTTTTTTGTAGAGAATTTAGTAAGCATTCGAATGGTCACCTTCCACTTACCACGATTTCCCAACCGTTATCGAGATATTTACGAAAAATGTATGAAGATCCAAAAACTTTTCATGTCTATTAATAAATTTTTTTTTCGCATACTTCCTTAACTCCAAATATAACCAACATTTAAACATATTAGTTGGGATTAATTTCCAAGATGTAGAAAATATTTCAATTGAATCCCGCCATTCTAAGTACTCACAAAAAAATAATGACTTACAAAAACATTGATTCCACTTTTCTCAGGAATGGTTAAAGATATTGCCCTGAAAATGGTTTAATTCGTTTTCCTATGTTAAGAAACATATAAAACAAGTACCTGCAAGCATATGAACTCAAAAACGTAAGCGTTACGATTTTTTCGCGCGAATTTCGCCCCAAAAACAATCTTCCAGTTGGCGGATTCTGCTGGTTAACGAACTTGACCTTTTAAATTAGACGATAGATTTTTGTACCAAATTACATCAAAATCGGACCATTTTTGAGCTTGCTAGAGAGCGAACAGACAAGCATATATTTATAAATATATGTATATATATATACAAATTTTAACCACCTATATTTTCGTGATCTATGGGGTCTGAAACGAGAAAGTTTCTAGTCGGCACTTCCGGATTGCGTCATGAGGTCAACCTCATAAGCGGGTTCTCCCTATGAAGGTAGGGAGTAACCGCGCTAAAAAACACAATAATTATTTACCTTTCACAAATTATAAATAAGTGCTTTTTGGCTATTTTCCTTATTATTCTCCTCCGAATAATGTACGGAGAATGCTATAGTGTAGGGTTGAGAAGTTGGGTTGGGTCATTAGGGCTACCTTAATGTTCTACCTCTGAAGGAAGGAGCTTTGGGTGAGCTTAGAAGGTATAGAACGGGTTACCTCTAATGATCGGCCGAAGAAAAAACATTCATGAGGTGTGTGGAGACTTTGGGAATGAAATAAAAAATTGTATTGTTGTTCCGCGACACGTGTCCCTTAGGAATAATTTTGGATTTGACAGCATCAGTTTAAAACCATTTGAAATATAAAATTACCTATTTTATAATTATGTAACATGAAATTACAACACATTGAATAGAGGGATGTCAAGGGGTTGACTGAAACTTGCAGGGATAAAAATGGCGGAAGACTCGGGATTTAAAGGTTTCTAGGTTGTTAGAATAGCGGACAGACAGAATTAAGGCATTCCATAGCGAGGTGGCAAAGGATTTTTCGAATAAATCTGTACGATGGGAAGAATTATTAAGATCGGAACGACGAGAGCAAGTGTTACAGAAGATTTAAATTTAAGCAGAAGATTTATCTATGTATATTCGTTAGTACTCACACTGAATGTGTTAGCACATAGCCAAGATGGCTTGAAATTCAAGCTGAAACGTTACCAAATGAACTATTTTGCATGGACGTATATAAGGGGGGGGCTGAGGGGGCTGCAGCCCCCCCCCCCAAATTTTGATTTGATCGGTAAAAATTTCATGAAACCCTTAAAAATAAATTAAATAAGATCATTTAGTTCATAAAACATATTCTATTTTGGATGTAATAGCGTTTAAGATGGCTAAAACTCTTGCAAGATCTAAATTGTTAGTATTCCATACACCGGAAATGGTCTCAGCCCCCACCCCGAAATTTTTCCAGGCCCCTTCCGAAATTATTTTCTATATACGCCCATGCTATTTTGACCAATCAAAATGTGATCTTCACCTTGTAATCACATTGATAAACGATATGTTCTGAAGAAACGAACTTATTTTGAAGATAATATATTTAACATTGGCTAAATAGGGCTGCCATATTATTATCAGAAATATATTTTGTGCCACTTGCATATCTTGTAACCTCGAATTATCTTGCTGCCATTGATATCAACTAACTATATGCGTGTATCCCAAAAAAAAGAAACAATACATATTTATTATATATAAAAAAAAAAAAAAAATCAGTCCCGTAACAGGCAACAAGGGCCCTGAGGGGCAGATACTATAGAGGTATCTGATTCATGACCACACGGCACACGAGGGAGATAGTGTGGTCAGTACTATGCTCCGGCCGCCTGATTATCCCCTTGGCTGCTTCGACTGCTAGCAGTCATTAGCACTACAAGGTACCCATTATTAAATTAATTAAAGGCTGGGTTGGCCTAGGGACGGTCAGGGAGTCCGAATTCAACCCTTGAACGAAGACACTAGAAGAAAAAATCTTTAGTGCTTGCTCGGGATTTGAACTCAGGTCCTCCAACTTATTAGTCCAGTGCTCTACCACTGAGCTAACCTCGCCCCACTTTTATTATATATACAGGGTGTCCCGTAAATGTCTAGTCATATTGTGAGGGGTGATAGAGGACCCTTAGGGGAACAAAAAATGTTCTATGACGATTTCCCGAATTCACGCCCATAAGGGAGAAAACGTCGTTTTATTGTTTTATCGAGACAAACGTGGTTTTTAGAAACATAATCGTTGTAGCTCCGTCCCAGGTGGTACTACTAGAAAGGGAGTGAAACCAATCGAAAGCTGAGTAAAATTACTATAAGACTAGTTGGGAGTAAACGTAAAAATGAATGAATGTAAGTATGTATATCTTACAAAAAAAGGCAATTCTAAATTTCCTGACATTTTATTGATATTTCTTTCCAGCGTTACTCCTCAATGGGCAGGATCTGAGATTTCCGGGTTTCAGAAAAACTTTCTCATTTAACCAGCTTTCCATTCATGTATCACAACCCTGTGTTATTGAAGTATTTGAACGGTTTAAGTACAAAAGTTTAAAAAAAACATGGATCTATGAAAAGAAAATTATGTTTTTTTCTTCAGTTTATTCAAAAAGCTGAAGGGAAATATTTATTTTTATAAATATTTACATAAATATTAAGTAAATATTTACTTAAAACAATAAAAAAAAATTACTTCCACGATTATAAAAAAAATTCCTAAAACAGTAAATAAATAAAATACACATTTATTTTGAATTTCTTAATTCAGGTAACTAATACTGGGTCCAGGAGGCGGCCATTAAGGAACCCCAACCATACATTAACCTCAAAAATTATTATTTTTACCTAGATCACGCATTTGAACACATTTTTACAGGTACTTATATTTAGAAAACAAATGCTTTTCCTTAAATTAATACTGATGGCTACGCTTGTGAAACTCACTGGGATTCTGAGCCCATGCGTTTTTGTTCTGGTAATTAAAAATTCTATCCCTCATAAGTAATATGTACATAGTCCTGTAAAAATGGGTTCAAATGCGTGATATAGGTAAAAATAGTAATTTTTGAGGTTAATGTATGGTTGGGGTTCCTTAATGGCCGCCTCCTGGACCCAGTATTAGTTACCTGAATTAATAAATTCAAAATAAATGTTTATTTTATTTATTTACTGTTTTAAGATTTTTTTTTTATATCCGTGGAAGTAATTTTTTTTATTCTTTTAAGTAAATATTTACTTAATATTTATGTAAACATTTATAAAAAAAATATTTCCCTTCAGCTTTTTGAATAAAGTGAAGAAAAAAATATAATTTTCTTTTTACAGATCCATGTTTTTGTTAAAGTTTTTGTTCTTAAATCGTTCAAATACTTCAATAACACAGGGTTGTGATACACGAATGGAAAGCTGGTTAAATGAGGAAGTTTTTCTGAAACCCGGAAATCTCAGATCCTGCTTATTGAGGAGTAACGCTGGAAAGAAATATCAATAAAATGTCAGGAAATTTAGAATTGCCTTCTTTTGGTAAGATATACATACTTACATTCATTCATTTTTACGTTTACTCCCAACTAGTCTTATAGTAAATTTACTCAGCTTTCGATTGGTTTCACTTCCTTTCTACTAGAACCACCTGGGCCGGAGCTACGACGACTATTCTTCTAAAAACCACGTTTGTCTCGAAAAACCAATAAAACGACGTTTTCTCCCTTATGGGCGAAAATTCGGGAAATCGTCATAGAGCATTTTTTGTTCCCCTAAGGGTCCTCTATCACCCCTCACAATATGACTAGACATTTACGGGACACCCTGTATATATATATATATATATATATATATATATATATATATATATATATATATATATATATATATATATGTCTCTATTTATTTTATAGATGGGACAAATATAACGTTCTTATACATTTCTGAAAATTCAATTTTTTCCCTTTTTCAGTTATACAATTTCTTCAACGCTCTTCTGACGCATATTCCAACCTCCACGAGCAACTGTAAGCCAATAGGAAGCGATGCAACATCAAAGTCTTCGTCTACAGGTAATAATCCCATATTTATCATGTTGCACATTAATTAATATATATTTTGAGAGTTTTTGTTAGAGAGGGAGAGCTAGAATGAAAGAGAGAGAGAGAGTGAGAGAGAGAGATTTAATAATAAAAAGACGAGAAGGGGGGATAAGATGCCCCCAAGGTTTAATAAGAAATGCTAAAACCTTTACAATGCATTTAGGCTTTTTTAATAAACCTCACAAGCCTTACACAATAGCTATTTCTTTTTTAGAATTACTTCAATAGAGTTAAAGGTCTATTTCCTTTCATTTAAAATTAATACTGTCAGTTAAGTTGAATTGTCCTGAGGTTTTCTAATCTCCAATCTTTTCATTCCGAAGAAATTAAAACTTTGCCTTAATTGAAATGAGTTTCTTTACTGAATTTTTTTTAAACGTTTCTGCAAATATTCCTCGATCCTATCTATCAGGTACCAACAATTCCTAAAATTGATGTACCCAGGGTAGGGCCGTCAAACAGCTCTATTAACACAGCTTTAATAGTGGTAGGGGTCCATAGGGGGGGAAGTTGGCGGTATCCTAACGGTTCGATACTTTGTAGTTTTTTTTTTTTGGGGGGGGGCATCTAGACCACCGCATGGAAATATCTGTGTTGCCACCATTCCAAAACATCAAAGGTGGAGGATCTTTTCAACTGGCCGATAAGCGACAACGGTTTCAACGAGACATTCAAACCGCCAATTTGTTGGGGGCATATGGGAGAGGGTGGGAGGGAGGGAGGGATGGAGGGAGAGAGGGTTGGAGGGAGGGAGGGTGAGAGAGTGAGAGGGAGCGGGTTGAGGGAGGGAGGGAGGGGTTAAAGGGAGGGGATACATTGTACCGTTTTCTTAATCTTACCAAAAAAAATTCTTCTCTTCGCGAGTATCTAGAAGCTGCTTTCCAAACAGTTGATTGTCGCTGTTGACATATTGATATAAAATGACAATCTTAATTAGTAATTGGGGTCTCCCGTGCCCAGTGGCTAGCGCGCTGGATTCATAAGCGGGAGATGGTGGGTTCGATCCCCACCGGCGGCAGGAATTTTCTCATCTCATGGTTCGCTGAGAAAATTCCTAGCTGGACCCTGGATGTCGGCGCTAATGGCCAAGATTTGTCGATGTGTCGTAAAAAAAAAAAAAAATAAAAAAAAAAAATAATTAGTAATTGGAGGCCCGGTAGCCGTGAGCGTTAAGGCGTGAACACTTATCACTCCGTGCCAAAGGTCGTAGGTTCCATTCCCACTACGGTTGGTGGCTTTTCTTTCGAAAAAAGAAAAGGCATCGGCCCTATCCTGGTAGAAAAGGGTGTTAACCTATAGATAACCCGTACCGAAATTCTTAGTTAATAATAATGGACGTTACAATTTAAATAATAATAATTAACCCTGGATTGACACCGTGGGGTGAAAAATACCCCACACTTTGTTCTATGGCGTGTTTATTAATTTCTGTAAATCATAGAGACTCCCTCCTTCTTCCTAAATAATCGGAAGTGCATTATCTGGTATAACCTAATATAAACAACGCCCGTTGTCTGCTAATCGCTGCATGAGAAGGTCGCGGGTTGTGTATGGGGTATTTCTTACCCCACGGTGTAGTTAACGTATGTCTTTTTTGCTCATCTGTTAAATCTTCACAGGTCGATTACTTTCATGTTGCGGCTTTCCAAGTGACAAAATGGCCTGAAAACTGCCCTGAAAAGATTTTCTCTTTGATTTGGACTACCAACTGGTGACAGCTCACGTGGCAATTTAGTGCCTAACTGCAACATACCAAAACCACTGAAGACACTGATACTTGTTGTTTCGAAAGATGAATCAAGTCTTGATGTACCTTCAACATCTTTCGTTATCTTGGACAAACCCGTGAAATGTTTATTTTGTAACAGAAAACATTTAAGAAGACGCTATGTTCTGTGTGTAGAAGGGCCATGCACACCGATCACCAAAATGTGTTAAATGTTAACGAGTCTCAATTGTACAGAACATTGTATTTTTCTAAAGTTCATATTTTTTTATGGCTTTTGATCATCTAGTTTATATTTCGAAAAAAATATTTCTAGTTTAGTAAAACTTTTACAAGGTAATTATTTGGTGTATGAATAATATTAAGTTTTAGGATTTCCTAGTTATTTTGTGAATTTTAATTAATATTCGGCAGATTTATTCCTGTTTGAATTCATTTCCTGCGCTATACGTTGCTCTTGTATAAAAAAGCAAAAGAAAAAATTGACACCGTGGGGTAAAATTTACCCCACGGTGTCATTAACGTAGATGTCAATGGCAGTGTCAATCCAGGGTTAATTATCATCGTAACCTATAAACATTTGGGAAGAAACGATTATAATAAATAAGTTTAGCATAAAAATAAAACAAACTATAGGAGATAGAAGTTTGAAAAGTTTTAAGTTAGGCGTTGCGTCACGCCTCCGAAGCAGGTACTGAATATTTATTAGTTGAATTAGTTTGTACAGTTATTGATGCTAACTTAGTTCTGGCGATTTTAGTAAATCCCTAAAGTTATTCTTACTCCCAATAACTTAAGATCGCTTTTGAATCTTGGTTAATTCATAATTTCTTTATTGACTATTAGTCTCTACGTCTACATTTTGTGCTGTGATGGACTGGTACATGGAGTGGTGTGAGCTCAAGGCCTCACATCATCCCCCGCGAAGGATTTACAGCTGACGTTAATAGGGGCATGTCTAGTTCTTTACAACCGGTGGCTTATTCAGAGAGAGCCCAGAGAACCATTAGCATCATCGCACTTGAAATGTAGATGGTCTTTGCGACGGTCACTGTACGAGCCTGAGAAACGGCTACCACATCCGAGGACGACAGCAGGCAGGCGAAGTACCTACTACCGTTAGGAGAAGGTACGATAAGGGACTTATCCGATGTCCCGTAATCGGAATAAAAACACCTTAAGTCCAATAACGAGGATCTATTTGAGCAAAAGTCTGGTGCCAGCAGTCGTGATATTTCCAGCACCATTGCCGTTAATTTGTTTGCGGTTTAAAAGCGCCTAGATAGTTCTGCGTGCCACGCTGTCGTTTCACCGCCTGTCGGTGCAGCTCGAATGTCCTATCGATGGCTGAACCATTGCCTTTGAGCTTTTTTTGATGACGATCACTACATCATCAACATAAGCACTCGCGATGATCCCGCGCACCTCCAGCAACCTTAGGAGGCCATCAACTAACAATATCCTCAGGGAATAAGTCTTGCGGGCACCCCTTGGTTATTCTTATACACTGCGGCTGAAATGTCCTCCTGCAAGTTAATATTTAAATTCAAACTTTCAAAAGAGCTTTCTTTTTTAACCATCTCGCAGTGTTTAATTTATGTAGTTGAGTAAGATACTATTATTTGAGCTACTTACTTGTCGGCAATTCCTCTGAAATCCTGAAATATTCATGATATTAAAATAGGGCAACTTTCTCATTTCTTGTTTATTATTTGAAATTCCAACGTTAAAGTAAAACAAAATGAAAAAAAAAAAAAAAAAAAAAAAAAAAAAAAAAAAAAAAGGAAACAAGTTAGGTTAAGAAAATGTATATTCTATCTTAAAAGCAATAAGTAATAAAAAAAAGAGGAAAAAAAGAACAACACAGGAACTCTTGAAAATTATTCTTTTTATTTCTTCAAGTATGAGCAGCTAAGAAGCAGTATAAATAAACTTTTTTTCTTTTCCATGGCAGACTTTCTAGAAGGAAGTAAATATTCAAGCTTTTATACTACACCTTTTACCTTTCAGTGGCTTTAAAGGTCTTGCACCGAGAGAGAGAGAGAGAGAGAGAGAGAGAGAGATTTTTTGCAGAAGAGGTTCAAGCCTAAATTTCGATACGATTAATTAACTCAAGTGCTTAAAGGGTGCTTGAAATTTTTTTCAGTATTCACAGTTGTGTTTTACTAAGAATATTCTAAAATAAAGACATCACAGCTAATAATTGGGATATCTAACCATTATCAGGGGACATGTTTGACTTCTAGTAGACAGGATCGATAAATATTTAGAACCATTTCTTACGAATTTTTTCATTATGTCTACCTCCATGGCAACACTCCCTCGGATAGAGTTACAATCAATAAAAAATGCCAATATTGCAAATTGCAATGAATAATTTCCCTGTTTGAGTTGGAAATGGGCTGGGTGCTCGGCAGCCATCCCCAAAGCACTCAGACGCATAAATATTCAAGATTTGGGATCGGGTTTTACAGCTTAATGATCCAGACTCCTCAACAACGGGTAGTGTAATCTCCCTTTTCAGCACTACTTAACTCCTGTTTAGCTTATAGGCTTTAATCTTTGGAGTGAAAAAACTTATAGGCAACTTTAACCATATGGGGAATCAAATTAACGATCTTATTAATGAAATTGGCAGCAGGTTAATAAGTAAAATAGAAAAAAGGAGGCCCGGTGGCGGTGAGTGTTAAACATGAGCACTTAATACTCCGTGCCAAGGGTCGTGGGTTCTATACCCACTAGGGAAGGTGGCTTTTCTTTAGAAATTCCGACTCGCAGGAAGTGCATCATCTTAGCGCGGTTCCGTTCTTATCCCTCGTCTCATTTGGAATGATTAAAATAGAAACAGTTATTATTTTGGTTCCACATTTCTTGAAAGGTCTTGATTTATAATCTTACCTGGATGGGTCGTCCAACCTCAGAAAGGCCCCCCGCTAGGCAGTTGAAAAGCCATATCTTGGAAATCCATATTTCTAACATTAAATTGTTTTTCTTATTTTACTTTACCTGTTTTATTTTCAAATACATTATCCAACTATAACCAATTAAAAAATAACAAGGAATAAAAACAGACAAAAAGAACAGTTCCAATAAGCGAAATCTTAATATTACTTTAAAGTAATTACTTTAAAGTTTTAAGCACTTATTTCTCCGATTGACATCGCCTAGTCAAAACTTTCTTCAGAACCTTTTTTGTAGAGCATTTAGTAAGCTTTCTAATGGTCTTCCGTTTACCAAGATTCTCAACCGTTTTCGAAATATTAATGAAAGTATACAAAGTTACCAAAACATTTCATGACTGTTAATAAAATATTTTATTCTAACCCTTCCTTAACTCCAAACGTAACCAAAATTTCAACATATTAGTTTTGATGAAAGTTGAACATGCAGAAAATGTTTCAACTGAATCCCATGATTCTAAGTACCGAAACCGAAAACGGTATTCAACAACTATTTTTCCAATTTTCTCGAAAACGGTTAAAGCTATCGCCTTAAAAATGGTTTCATTCGTTTTCCTAGGACAAGAAGCCTATAAAACGAGTACTTGCAAGCATATGGAATAAGCAGAACGATTTTTTTCGCACGACATTCGCTCCAAAAACCAAAATTTTTTCCGGTGGGCGGATTCTGCTGGTTAACCCTACAACGCCCAAGGCCCCCTACAGGGGACCACTTTTTCACATTAGTTTAAAAGTTTTCCAAGAAGTTGGGGTTTAGGATTTTTACTTCTATGGTTAAAGAAGGAATTGATTTACATTACTGAAAATTCATAACACTCCAGTGTTACAGATAACAACAATATTTGGATTTGAAGTTACTGCAACAGTCAGAATAACAACCGGTTAGAATCTTCATTGCATTTTCCATTGTTATGGCTAAAAAATGGTTAAGTTTTATACTTCTTTCTGTATAAATCATTTACTGAACATTTTTTTTTTATTAAATAAATTAAAGTTTGAGAGAATTTAATTAAATCTCTGTGCATAAGTATTCTTTGAATTCTGTGATCCCCCTTAGGGGACCTTGGGCACTGGGACTTCATAAATTCTGTTTTTTTTATTGGTGGCAATAAACTATCTACTTACAAATATTATTTGAAATAATTGACAATACTTTACGAAAAAATGCGATAACGTCAATTTATCAAAATAATTATAATAATTTGAAGTTTTAAACGATATAAATAAAGAAGAAAAAGTCTTCTTATGTCTGTCACCGACAGACTTAAGTCTTTGGTGTCTGAAAGTCGAAACGGACTTTTCGAAATTCAAAAATTCGTTTATCTTTCAGATAAACTAATTGTAAACTACTCGAAAATTGTATTGGGAAGCTGACGGGCTATTTTTTTTAACAAAAAGTTGATGCTGTTGGATCATCCCAGGAATCTATACATGAAACCATGGCACCTACTATGAATGCAATAGCTTTAAGCAGCATCTCCCCATGGCAAGCCCATAATGTTTGGTCATAAAATTTGGTCTTGTGAACCTCTACAAGGCTACCTGCAACTTTTGAGCCTTATTAGGGCGGCTACAATGCCCTTCCAGAATAGTTACGGCTTCGTGGATCTGTAGTTCTTGAGTGTCTTCCCGGTTACCCCAAGGATTGGGGCCTTACAGCCTTTACGCGGACAATTTTTTTAGTAATAAAGACCTCTTTCAAGAATTAAATATATTAAACACTGGCTGCACCGAAACTATTCGAGAAAATCACGTTCTAAGAAACGTGATTTAAACGAGTTAAGACTCGTGAGTGAGTGCTGCAATATAGGGCTTTATTCGCACTGTTATTTCGATTTTCACAGAATAAATATTTTTTTCTAAAACCAATATTTATCATAGGCAACTAATCGTGTACTTATTATTATTTACTTGCAATAAAATAAAGATTGGTTCATGAAATTTAGTGAATTTTTAAAAGACACCAGATTTAGATACTTTTAGACCCAGTGCCCAAGATCCCCTCTAGCGGATCATATGTTATTATACATATTGACAGTTTTATAACTAATATGTCTTAAAAGTTACTTCAATTGACTTCATATTAACCCATTTAAGCAAAAAAAATAAATAAATAAATAGAATAGTCATGGGCATTGGAGGGTTAACGAACATGACTTTTCAAATTAGACGAAAGAGTTTTGTACGAAATTTCATCAAAATAGGACCATTTTTGAGCTGTCAGGGCCGCAAACAGACAAATATATATATATATATATATATATACAAATTTGAACCACCGTTATTTTCGTTCTCTAGGGGTTCTGAAACGTAACATTTTCTAGTCGGCACTTCCGGACTGCGTCATGGGATCAACCTTATAAGCGGGGTTCCTCCTTATGGGGGAGGGAGGAACCGCGCTAAAAAAAGGAAAGGAATCAGCCCTACCCTGGCTAGAAATGGGTGGTGACCTATAGATAACCTAAAATTCTGAGTTAATTATGATGGTCGTTAAATTTAAAATAATAATAAAATTCAGGGGTCTCCCCCTGTGGAGAACGCTTTAGATTCATATGCGGGAGATGGTGGGTTCGATTCTCACCGGCGACAGGAATTTTCTCATCTCATGGCTCGTTGGGAAAATTCCTGGCTGTGCCCTGGATGTCGGCGCTAATGCCCTAGACGCCGATGCGCCGTAAAAAAAAGTTTGAGTCGCAGGAGCGTCATCTTTTCCGCGCGTTTTCTTTCTAATTCATAGTGACATTTAGAAAACTTTGAATACAAACAGATAGTATTTGTAAACACGTACCCGAATAACATTCGGGTTTTTATATTATTTTAGCATAAATATATTAGAAGAGTTCCACACGGGAGGAAATTACGTTATCCTGAAAATAGAGAAAAAATTTAGGCCTTTCATTTTCTCATTGTGTACTTTCTTTTTTGCCAGAAGCGGACAAATTGTAAATAAAGCCTAATTTCGATAAAAGAAATGCGAATCTTATTTAAAATTCGATGTTGTGTATTTCAGTTTGAACATTGATAATACATTCTGGTTTTGAAAATAAATTTAACATTTTATATTCAATAATTATGAGCTGCCGTTTACGAACAGGAAGTAGTCAAATAAAATTTTCTTGACAACAGAATTATTCTAATATTCTTAAATAAAAAAATTCAATCTACTAAAAATGAGTTCAAACTGTAATATTTGAATGAAATAAAAAGGACTGTAATAAAAGGAAATTTCATTCGATTTTGAAGAATTAAATTACCATTCTTTGCCCTTTTACGTAAAAAGTCCGTCTCGCAGGACTGCATCATCTTAGCGCGGTTCCGTTCATATCCCTAGTCTAATTTGGAAAGATTAAAATAGAATCAGTTATTATTTTGGTTCCACCAGTCTTTTTTTTTTAAATTAATTATTATGATGGCGTGTCAACCCTTAAGGTCACTAACGCCATTCCTGTGAGTAGTAAAGTCTTGAAAGGTCATGATTTACAATCTTACCTGGAAGGGTCTGCTACACTAGAAACAGACCCGCTAGTGACAAGGTCTTGGAATCTTGGAAATCTATATTTCTAACAATAAATTGTTTTTGTTATTTTACTTAACCAGTTTTATTGTCAAATACATTATCCAACTATAAGCAATTAAAAAATAACAAGAAATAAAACAGACAAAAAGAACCATTGGAATAAACGAAATCAATTAATTTAAAGCTTTAAGCACTTTTTTCTCCGATTGACATCGCCTAATTAAAACTTTCTTCAGAACCTTTTTTGTAGACCATTTAGTAAGCTTCCGAATGGTAATCTTCCGCTTCACAAGATTGTCAACGGTTTTCGAGATACTAACGAAATTATACAAAGTTACCAAAACTTTTTTTGTCTGTTAATAAAATATTTTATTCTAACCCTTCCTTTACTCTAAACGTAACAAAAATTTCAACATATTAGTGTTGATGAAACTCCAACATGCAGAAAATGTTTCAACTGTATCCCATAATTCTAAGTACCAAAATCAAAGACAAACAACCCTCCCTAGGAAGGACGCTAGGCAGTTGAAAAGGTATATATCTTGGAAATCCATATCTCTAACATTAAATCGTTTTTCTTATTTTTCTTAGCCTGTTTTATTTTCAAATACATTATCCAACAATAAGCAATTAAAAAATAACAATGAATAAAAAACAGACAAAAAGAACAGTTCGAATAAGCGAAATCAATTACTTTAAAGTTTTAAGCTCTTATTTCTCCGATTGACATCGCCTAATCAAAACTTTCATTAGAACCTTTTTTTTAGAGCATTTAATAAGCTTTCTAATGGTATTCTTCCGTTTACCAAGATTCTCAAACTTTTTCGAGATTTTAATGAAAGTAAACAAAGTTACTAAAACTTTTTATGTCTGTTAATAAAATATTTTATTCTAACCCTTCCTTAACTCCAAACGTAACCAAAATTTCAACATATTAGTTTTGATGAAAGTAGAACATGCAGAAAATGTTTCAACTGAATCCCATGATTCTAAGTACCCAAACCAAAAACGGTATTCAAAAAATATTTTTCCAATTTTCTCGAAAACGGTTAAAGCTATCGCTTTGAAAATGGTTTCATTCGTTTTCCTAGCCCAGGAATCATATAAAACGAGTACTTAGAAGCTTATGAACTCAAAAACGTAAGCGTTACGATTTTGTTTGCGCGAATTTCGCCCCAAACGCCATCCTCTAGTAGGCGGATTTTGCTGGTTAACGAACTTGACCTTTCAAATTGGACGAAGGATTTTTGTACCAAATTTCATCAAAATCGGACCATTCGTCTTCTATCTAGAGAGCGAACAGACAAATATATATATATATATATATATATATATATATATATATATATACATATATATATATACATATATATATATATATATATATATATATATATATATACCAATTTTCGGTCTCTAGGGGTTCTGAAACGCGAAATTTTCTAGTCGGCACTTCCGGATTGTTTCATTGTATCAACCCTATAAGCGGGGTTCCTCCCTATGGCCGCGCTAAAAGAATTACCAAAAAATGGAGCTCCCATTGTCTTCCATTAAAAAAGAGGATTACTGCCGAAAGAAAGAGTAAAATAGGCCGAAATCCGATTAAATTATGCAAAATATAATTTTAATAAAAGGGCCTTCGTTTCTGGGAGATGAAAAAGAGGAATTATGAATTCTAAAGCAGCAATGGAATATAAACTTAGAGATTTTTTAACGATAAATATTTGTTATTTTCTTGTAAAATTAATTTAATATTTTAATACCTTTTTTTTTTTTTTTGTATTTATATTATTCAAATAAAAATCATAACCAATCTTAGAATCAGCCCATTTAATATTAAGGGGTAATAGTGCCACGTTACTCTTTTTTTACAATTTTTTATGTGCTAAAATCCCTTCTTAACAAATCAAACATGATATCCAAGAGTATTTATTTAAAGAAAACATTTTTAAATGAGCAAAAAATACGATTTTCCTAGTGAAATCTCGATGCCGAGTGAACGCGGTGCTGAGTTGAAGATAATTTTTTGAACGAGCTTCGATTGGTCCCTTTTAGCACTATCCTCCGAAGGAAAGTAGCTATTGAGGTTGGACTCATGACGGAATTTTTGAAAAATGTCTTCAAATCTTTGTCGATCCTACCTAGTAGACACCGAAAATGACCCCCGTTAAAATTTATATATATATATATATATATATATATATATATATATATATATATATATGTCTGCTAACACGATAGCGGCCAGAGTTTTTGTTTTTTCGTCACGAAACTTGGTGTATAGCATTCAATTAGCAACCGATTGAACGAGTTCGTTAACCACCAAAGTCGGTCCACCGGAAGGGGGGGTTTGCCCCGAACCCAAAACACTAATTTGACTATGTCAGCCGTAATATTTGTTATATTTCAACGAGACTTGGTATTCGTTGTGTTAATATAGAGAGAAAATTGAGATATAAAAATGAACTAAATCGGTTCATTAGAAGGGGGGGTTTACTCCGGACCCACAATACCAATTCGCCACTGCCAGCCGTGATTTTTGGTATATTTCGACGAAACTCGGTATTCGTAGTGCTAATCCACAGGTGAATATGTGTTGTAAAAATAAACTAAATCGGTTCATTAGGAGGGGGGGTTTACTCCGGACCCACAATACCAATTCGCCACTACCAGACGTGATTTTTGGTATATTTCGACGAAACTCGGTATTCGTAGTGGTAATCTACAGTTAAATATGTGTTGTAAAAATAAACTAAATCGGTTCATTAGAAGGGGGGGGGGGGTTTACTCCGGACCCAAATTCCTAATATACTCATACCGGTCGTAATTTCTGCTGTATTGTAACGAAACGCGGTATACGTCGTGGGTAACTCATGAGAAAGAAGTGTTGCAAAAATGAGCTGAATCAGTCAATCGTAAAGCGGGGGTTTAATTTGTAATATATTTCAATAGAAAAGCCCGCCAAACGTAGGTTCACAAAGCCGCCGCAAGGAGTGCTTTCTACCACTAGAGTGACTGTATCCTGTTCCTGCGTTAGATCAAAATACGATAATATGAGTTTTTTTTGTATTTATTACGTAGTGTAGTAGGTACCATGTGTAAACATAACTCCGGAAGCAAATTAATAATTGATCAGTTACTCATTACAAATTTAAAAGAGAACTATTCATGTTTTTATTTAATTTGTGTAGGATATTTTAAGCAAATTGTTCTGGAAAGCAGTCTACACTACCCAAATTCTGAGGAAAGTGCTTAGTTATGCAGCTCCTGCGTGACGGACTTTTTAATTTTAAGTTTTGTTTTGTCGTCCTTCAATACATTTCAATATTAAACGAATTTTTTTAATCTTTATTAGAAAAAAGTATACACAAAATTAAATGGAAAAAAAATTAACGTTTCAGAACATTGAACATTAATGTCGTTGTCTCGAAACTATACTTTTCGAATAGGGCGATACTCTGGCGTCTTCAATTTTTGCCCGATCAAGTTCAAATTTTTACTGCAGCTTTCTAATGAAATTTGCGAGATATGTACGTCGGATTTTTCGATTCACTGAATTATAACGATTTTCATAAAAAATGAAAAATTGTTCACCATTTTTTAAAAAATTAATATTTTTTAAAAATCCTACGTACTTTACTAGATTTACCTTTCTTCTTTCGAAATAATTTTAATTGTTTTCGTCCTATATTAAAAATTGCCACATGTACACTATCGCCCGTGAAAAAAACAGGGTTTCCTTTCGTCAGACCGAGTGATCCCATTTTTTTTTTTTTTTTGTTCGAAGAATTGAAACTTATTATTGGATACTTTAACATCCCATATAAAACAAAATATAAAGTTTTATATAAAGAATTGAAACATATTGATTTATTTGTTATTTATAAATTCAAGAAACTTACTTTGATTTTGATCGCACAGGGTAGTATTTAACTCATAAGTATTTAATGTAATGTCAGGACAAAACCGTACAATCATTGTGTTATGTTGCCCTGGCGACATAAAACACATACTTACGGACTGCAAAATATGAGACAATTTACTCACTCAGTGTCAAAATATGAGACAATTTACTCACTCAGTCTCAAAATATGAGACAATTTACTCCATCTAAAGACTTGGAGAGAGAATTGAGATTTTTTTTTCGACTTGAAGAGGTTTTTCGAGATGCAGGGCTCTACAAGCTAATGTTTCCTGTAATAAATAATTATTAGTACATAAATTTTAACGTCTACTCATACAAACTACGCATTTTTGGGACGGGTTCCTACCCTTTTCTTGTAAGGAAAGGGGTGAAGCCCTTTGAAAACCCTAACTCTAGTGTGAATTGAACCTCAGACACGAAATATCAACATCTTAGTAATCACGGCCAACGGGCAACTTAAAAAAAATATCCTTAAGGCACATTGACATTTAGTCTATAAAATTGTTATTCTTAAATCATCGCTGGAAAAACAACAACAAATTGCTCCTGTACAAGGTTAATGGGAAAATCTAAAACATGTAAAAATATGGATTTCAATTAAAATATGCAAACTACAAAAAAATGGTTTTGTCGGATAGAGCTAAAATGTCAAGATTTGTGGACGAGATTGAAAATTTAATTCGCAAACCAACCTGACATCCTATTAGTGCTGAATATTCCGTTACCTATTTCTACAAGAAGAAAAGCAACCTGGAGTTCTCCTGTCAACATGTGGTTTGTTAAACCCAAATAATTCTTTTCATAACGTGGGCTTACTGGTAAAACACATTATGTAAATTTTGTCCTTTTGGGTAATTTCATTTTTCTAGGGACACAAAGATGAACATTTTTTTTTTTTTTTTATTGGCCAATTCCACTCAGAGTCATTGTTGCCCCATTACTTATTAGTGATATTGAGGTTTATCTTTTTGTGGTGAGGATTTTAATGTAATATAGTTTGATCTGGGATGACGATAATTATGATAAGCTTCCCTCTCGGACGAACGGTTATGTTCTATTTCATCGATTTGTCCTGATGAAGGCTTAAACCGCAGGTCGTAACGTCGGCCAAAATATAACAGATATTGTATCTAAATTATTTACTTCTATAACCGACCGATCCCTAAAGCTACCTTTTTGTCTTCCATAAACATTTTTTATTTATTAAGTGTGTCGTAAAATTTGGCAATTAACGCATTGCATCGTTCGTCATTAAGGTATTACATCAGGCAGGTCTCTTAGTATAATAATATAAAAAAGATAACTTAAAATGTATTATTGAGATAGTAGATGTGTTTTATGTGTAATTAAGGATTAAAAATATTAATTAAAAGTTATGATTTAAGGCTAATAAAGGGAACGGAAGTAGACTGACTCAAAAATGTAGTAAACAGTTTTATATTAGATTAATAAAAAAGCTCTTTGTAATAAATATTTACTTATTTGCTTAAAATAAGTCCTTAAAATAAATTGAAATTATTTGAGGACTTATTTATGTTTATTTTATTTATCTTTATGATTTTTATTTATCAAACATTCAGACATCATTGCTGAGTAATGTGTTGAGAAGACGCAACTCCTGCAGGATGGAATTTATTGAACAAATGTTTCCCTAATATATATTTTGTCTCATGAAGTTTTTAATCGGCTAGAAAAAGAAAATTGCTACCCCTATGGCGGAATTTTAATTTGGTGTTCTGGCCAACCCCATCCGGTGAAAATCCTATGGAATGTAGCTTATTGGGACTAAACCCTTGAAAGAGGTTTTGAGAAAAAGTTTTTCAACCCTCATCGATCCTGCCTACTGGGCACTAGAATGGCCATCATAAACATTTACGACCAGGAAAAACTTTACCACATCGGATAACTTCACAAACTACTGAAGAATTATCTATCGTACCCTACTGAGTAAGTTTCTTATCCTATCATTCAAGACTTGATTTGTTTGGGAAGTTCGTCTTGAATAAAACATTTTCCAAGAATCAAGAAATTATTGCTGTTCACAATTGAAGGGGGCAAAATAATTCCAAGCAAATTTTTTGGCAACAAATGTAGCTGCTATATATTGCCAAGATATATCATAAGCATTAGCTGAAAGGTTCGGCATTATGGAAAGTGCGGTACCGTATTATCGCTACGTCCCACAGATACTTCATGAAAATAATATAACTGAAGTCTACTGTCCACTTAAATATGCAGACTTGGCCATTGAGTTAAAATATATCTATAAATTAGATTCCGCTAGAGTTACTGCAGTTGTCATTTCGACCAATGGTTTGATACCGAATACTACAGTCAGTCCCACCAAATATCTGAAATTGTCAAAGCAACTCTTAATATTACCTCAGCAAGCTGTATTACTCGACACTCCCAAAACTGTTATAAATAGTCTGAATGTCAAAAATAAATAAATAGTTTTATAGATAAAAATAATAATTATTATTGGTTAGAAATATTCCCCAGTAAAAATATCCTCCAGTTAGCTAACCAACCACCACCACAATAATAATAATAAGTTAGTAAAAGCCTTGTAATGTTACTATTATAATGAATGAATGAATGAAAAAAAAAAACTTTATTCTGGGACTTCGTCCCATAAGAATAAAAATAAATACAAAATAAACAATAAAGAAATTTAACCTAAAAATATAAATATAAATAAAGAAAAAACAAAAGTATAAAAAAACGAATAAAAATATTATATGTGAAGCCTTAAATAATAAAATGAAATATAAGTAAATATGTACATATAATTGGAATGGGGCAATGATGATACAATGGGGGAAATTATACTCTACTTTCAAAAGAGAAGAGCCATCAGCTTTATCCTGGATAGAAATGGATTTGGGTGTTTTATTTTTATTAAAGTGTTACTTTTCCTAAAATTCCAATCTTATCAAACTTAAAAGTTGGTCATATTTAATACCTCGATGAGCTAACGCTGTTTCATTTTCTCTTTTATCAATATCTTGAGCGCGTTTTTTAATTCTGTATCGAAGGAGATGATCCGATTATTTAATATTGGATCAATCACTATTGCAGGTAATTTTTTAAATTCATATATGGTATTTAGTTTCCTTTAAGTTTATTTTATCTTTAATGTGACTAAAATTACTGTTAATTATGTTGTCATACTTCCAAGTGATCATTCCACTATTTTCCACTGCATATAAGTCTGTTTTTTATTTTAATTTGGACTAAATTCCTGAAACAGAGTAAATTCTAATTTAATTATTTAATAAGTGTAATAATTTTTTTTTTAAAATGATCATGGTTTTAATTTTTTCAGATACGACGGTAGAAACTAGATACGAAGACGAATCCCCTAGTGAAGCAAGTTCTCCTACAGCTAGAACTGAAACGAACTATCGTGGGATACATCTATCGTTTCCTATGACCAGGAAGGATCTAGACCACCTCATAGAGTCATTTAGGAAAAAGAAGGTAAGTCAAAGAGTCATTTCATAGAGTCATTTAGGAAAAAGAAGATATGTCAAAGAGTCATTTAGGAAAAAGAAGGTATGTCGAAGAGTCACTTTATAAAGCCATAAAAAAAAGAAGGTATGTCAAAGAGTCATTTCATAAAGCCATTTTGGAAAAAGAAGGTATGTCAAAGAGTCATTTCATAAAGCCATTTAGGAAAAAGAAGGAATGTCAAATAGTCATTTCATAAAGCCATTTTGGAAAAAGAAGGTATGTCAAAGAGTCATTTCATAAAGCCATTTAGGAAAAAGAAGGAATGTCAAATAGTCATTTCATAAAGCCATTTAGGAAAAAGAAGGAATGTCAAATAGTCATTTCATATAGCCATTTAGGAAAAAGAAGGAATGTCAAATAGTCATTTCATAGAGTCATTTAGGAAAAAAGAAGGTATGTCAGTCATTCAGGAAAAAGAAGGTATGTCAAATAGTCATTTCATAGAGCCATTTAGGAAAAAAAGAAGTCAGGTCAATGAGTCATTTAGAGAAAAGAAGGTATGTCAAAGAGTCATTTCATAAAGCCATTTAGGAAAAAGAATGTATGTCAAAAAGTCATTTCATAGAGCCATTTAGGAAAAAAGAAGGTATGTCAATGAGTCATTTAGAGAAAAGAAGGTATGTGGAAGAGTCATTTCATAGAGTCTTTTAGAAAAAAAGGTACGTCAAAGAGTCATTTAGGAAAAAAAAAAAAGGATTTGAAGTTTGATGTTCAAGGTTTTCATCTTTGTGAACTTAAAAGGATGCTGATTTAATAGACGGTTAAGATACGACTCTGTTAACACTATGTGCCAAAGGTCGTGGGTTCGATTCCCACTATGGAGTGGTGGCTTTTCTTTAGAAAAAAGAAAAGGCATCAGCCCTATCCTGACTAGAAAAGGGTGGTAACCTATAGATAACCCATCTCAAAATTGTTAGTTAATAATGATGGACGTTAAACTTTAAATAATAAATAATACGATACAACTATTTAATGTCATTTTAGGTGCTTCTTAAGGAGCAAAAAACTTAGCGAAACTTATCTTGCAATAGTAAAATAAAAAGTCAGGCTTTTGTCTACTTCATCTGTCAAACTCACATTAATTAAGTATTTAAAACATGGCTCGAACCAGCTCTCCGTAGCGAATTTAATAAACTACTTGGAAAGAGCCCCAAAATAACCAATATATTTACAGATGGCTCCAAAACCTCCGAAGGTGTTGGCTCTGCTGTTCTCATTGACCAAGAAATTCAAGTTTTTTCACTAAAATGAATATCTTACGTATTTACTGGGGGGGGGGGGGGGAGCGAGGTTAGCTCATAGGTAGAGCAGTGGACTAATATGCTGAGCTCAAATCCTTTGCAAGCACTAAAGATTTTTATCTTCTGTTGTCTTCATTCACGGGTTGGATTCGGCCTCCCTGACCGTCTCTAGACCAACCCAGCCTTTGAATAATTTATTAATGGGTACTTTGGTGCTAATGAATCAGTCGAAGCAGTAATCAGGCGTTCGGAGCAAAGTACTGACCACACTATCTCCCTAGTGTGCCGTATGCTCATGAATCAGATATCTCTATAGTATCTGCCCCTCACGGCCCACAGTGGGGCCAAACAACTTTTCATGTTTCAAAAAAGGCTACAGCCTCCAAATCATAACCGATTCCAATGCATTTTTTTCTAAATGAATGCTAATAAAATTTAGAACAACTTTGTTCGGCCAGATTGTTGTTTTTCGTATCCCCTGTTTATTAAATTACGTGTAAATAATTCCCAAACTTTTACAATTGAACATAAAACAATATTATATTTTTCATCTTACTTAATATCAGCACTGATATCGTTAAAATTAAGATAAATTTATGTTTTGAAGATATCAGAGTGATTTTTCCAGGTCTAATCAGGATTTGAATGTTTAATTTCAACGATATCAGTGCTGATATTAAGTTAGATGAAAAATAAAATATTATTTTATGTTCAATTGTAAAAGTTCTTGAATTATTTACACGTAATTTATTAAACAGGGGAAACAAAAAACAAAAATCTGGCCGAACAAAGTTGTTCTAAATATTAGCTTTCATTAAAAAAAAAAAAAAAAAAAAAAAAAAAAATCACTGAATGCGTTTAATATTTGGAGGCTGAAACTTTCTTGAAACACGAAGAGTCGCTTGGCCCCATGTGTGACCCTCGAGGACTGGTTTTTTTTTTTTTTTTTTTTTTTTTTTTTTTTTTTTTTTTTTTTTTTTTTTTTTTTTTTACGGGAGAACTTCTTCCTATATAGAAAATCGTGCTTGGGAAAATCAATACGAAATATTTACTTTTTCCATTATAACGGGAAATCGCTGAGATGACGCAGCTCCTGCGAGTCAGAATTGTGGTCTAGTAGTAGAGCGATATGTTTCGAAGAAAAATAAATATGGCGATTTACTGCTGAAAATCGTCGGAGTGAAAAATGATAAAAGGCTCAAAATTATTTTCAGACCGTTAAACCGCTTTTACGTTAGGCTGACCTTGAAAAACACCCGGCTAGCGTGCTCGTAAAGTCCTTTATATTGCAGGAGCTACAGACTGGGGCACTCAGCTCGCGAAAAATAATTAAAACGCCTTGGCTATAAAAATTGCTATTCATTTATCGTACACTAACTATATATACTATAGCAGAGTTGGGCAAACGTTAGCGTTCGCTAATATCTAATACCTTCTCGCTAATTTAGCGGTACTGATAAGAGCCTGCGCTAACGATTAGCGAATAGCGACGGCAGTGCGCTAATCGCTATTTTATTCATGAAATGTTTAAATATCGTGATAGCTAACAGCTTTAGCTATAGTTACAACATTTTGTCATCTCAAAGTTCACTTCCGGTCTGCTCTGAGCAAATTCTACCTCACTCCTGTTCGACTTCCGCATTAATCTAGATGATTTCCGATCACATCAATGTCAATTTCTATTACATCCGGTCGACTCATGCCTATCGCTGGGCAACTCCATTTCGATGTGGGTGACTTCTGGGCTATTTTCACCAATTCCGATTACACATCCGGTCGCTCAAAATGGCTTAGGGTCACCGCTTGTTCACTTTCGGTCTATCATAAGAGCCCCGAAAGCTAAGGGATGCTTCCGTAAACGACTCAGGGAGGAATATCACGTTAACTTCGGTGCATGCACTCTTATAACTTTAGGTAAAACTGAAGTTAAGCGTCCTCAAAACCGATTTCTTTCAAATTTTGTACAATAACGTATCTTGATACACTAAACACGAATCCTTTAAAAAAAAAAGTTCGCTTTCAACTAGGAACGAAGTTATTAAGCACTAACGTTCACTGTTAGGAAGGTTATATAGGTAAACTTGTAAGTTATTTTGAGCGACCGGAAGTGTAATCGGAATTGGTGAAAATAGCCCAGCAGTGACCCAGATCGAAAAGGAGTTACCCAGCGATAGGCATGAGTCGACCGGAAGTAATAGAAATTGACATTGATGTGATCGGAAATCATCTAGATTAAAGCGGAAGTGGAACAGGAGTGAGGTAGAATTTGCTCAGAGCAGACCGGAA
Organism: Gonocerus acuteangulatus; assembly: GCA_946811695.1. NCBI lineage: Eukaryota > Metazoa > Arthropoda > Insecta > Hemiptera > Coreidae > Gonocerus > Gonocerus acuteangulatus. The sequence goes on from OX328131.1 coordinate 63,123,684, forward strand.
GTGAACATTGAGATGACAAAATGTTGTAACTATAACTAAAGGTATTAGCTATCACGATATTTAAACATTTCATGAATAAATAAGCGATTAGCGCACTGCCGTCGCTATGCGCTAATCGTTAGCGCATAGCGACGGCAGTGCGCTAAATTAGCGAGAAGGTATTAGATATTAGCGACCGCTACCGTTTGCCCAACTCTGTACTATAGTATACATATAACAACATATAGATACATATAATAATAATAATTATTATTATTATTTAATAGTTTCTTTTTCGACAAAAATAATCACTTTCAATCATATTTTTATTTGTATTTGATTATAAAGAGTTCACAACCTGGTAATTTGCTTCTTAAGGGCTTTATAAATAATAAATAAATCAATATTTTTCAATTCTTTATATCAAACGGTTTATATGGGATGTTAAAGTATCAAAAAAAAAAAAGAAAAAAAAAGTGGGTCTGACGAACGGAAACCCTCTTTTTTTCACGGGCGATAGCCTGCAGGCGGCAATTTTTAATCTAAAACGAAAAATTAAAATTGTTTCGAAAGAAGAAATATTTTAAAAAATATTTCTTTTTTCGGAAAGGGTGAAAAATTATTCATTAACTATGAAAAAATCCGCTGCAAATCGGCCATAAAATCGTTATAATTTATTTATTTATATTTATTTATATTTAATTTATAGAGTTCCGTGACGTAGGCGAAAAACTGTATAGACGTCAATGTTAAGTAGCAAAAAATAAATAAATAAAGAAAGAAAGAAAAAATAGTAAGGAGAAGAAGAAGAACTGTGACAGAGACAAACAAAATAATTTAAATACTAATTAATAAATGAACAAATACAACATGAAAAAGAAAAATAAATGGACTAAAAAATAAAAAAAAAAATAATCAGTCCCGTAACAGGCCTCGAGGGCCCTGAGGGGCAGATACTATAGAGGTATCTGATTCATGACCATACAGCACACTAGGGAGATAGTGTGGTCAGTACTATGCTCCGGCCGCCTGATTTTCCCCTTGGCTGCTTCGACTGCTAGGGTCAATAGCACCCAAGGTACCCATTATTAAATTAATTAAAGGCTGGGTCGGCCTAGGGACGGTCAGGGAGGCCGAATTCAACCCATGAACGAAGACACTAGAAGAAAAAATCTTCAGTGCTTGCTCCGGATTTGAACTCAGGCCTCCAGCTTATTAGTCCAGTGTTCTACCACTGAGCTAACCTCGCCCCCAAAAAATATATATCATTAGATAAAATAAAACATTATTAATTAATAGATACAAAGAGATGTAACTTGAGGAACTGTTAACAAAAAACTAAAAATAAGATAAAAAGTATTAATATCAGTTAAAAAGTTGAATAAGTTAAATTTTGGTGTATAAGTGTGTGTTTTTTAAATGTTTAAGTAGTGAAGCTATGTGTGGGCTACCTTCTGTCAGTAAGTCCCGTAAGTCGTAGGGAATATTTACATTATTGCGTTGTCTGCAGTTCGTAAGTATGTGTTTGACGGTCAAGGTCTCGTTACACAATCTACAAGTTGGTCTGTCCTTTCCGTCTAGTAGGTAAGAATGGGTAAGTAAGGTGTGTCCAATACGAAGCCTGGATAGGATGACTTCGTCCCGACGGGAGAAGTGTTCATTTGTCCAGGCTTTCGTTGTATTTTTAATTTCTCTTAATTTGGCTTCAGTTTTTAACCACTCACCTTCCCCACTCGTACAGTATGTTAGTTTGTAATGTTTTGTATAAGTCCCTCGATGTCATATCGCTATAATTTAATGAATCAAAAAAATCCTTCATCCATTTCGTATAAATATCATTAGGAAGCTATAGTTAAAATTTGAAGTTGATAGGGCAAAAATTGAAGACGCCAGAGTATCGTCCGATTTGAAAAATCATAGTTTTGAAAATACGACTTTAAAGTTAATTTCCTGAAATGTTCATTTTTTTCTATTTAATTTGTTTTCATACTTTATTGTAATAAAGATAAGAAAAATTGGTTTTAATTTTGAATTTTGTTAAAGAAGGACATAAAAAAAAAACTTTCATCATCACCGCGTTTACTCGGCATCGCGAACTTACTCGGAAAATCGTAATTTTTGCCCATTTGAAAATATTTTCTTCCCATAAACACTTTTCATTTTTGATTAGTTTGGGAGGAATTTTAGCCCATAAAAAAAGTGGTAAAAAAAATCTTACAAGGTATTATTACCCCTTAGGTTAATGTGCGAACTAAGCTAACAATTATACAGAACTATAAAAAGTCCGACTCGCAGGAACTGCGTCATCTTAGCGCGGTTCCATTCATATCCCTAGTGTTATTTTGTAGACTTAGAATAGAAACAGTTATTACTTTGTTTGGATCATTCCTAATGTAAACAAATATGAAAAAAAAAACAAGATTTTCGGCTAGGGATGAAACTATCCTAAGCAGAAATTACTCTTTCTGCCGTCCCAAGTTTCGGTCTACGAAGACTCTTCTACGAATATATTTCTAATTTACTTAACTTGCAGTGCTAACATATCCATTTTACTTTTAAATGCAATTAAACAAAATAAAATTGTACATGAAAATGAGAAAGTAGTGTTATTTTTTATTGAACTACGGCCACATTCAACCACAAAATATAATTATATTTCTATTATAGCATTTGGCTGCATGATTTCCTACAGGTAAATGTAACTGTCAGCTGTACTAGAATGCTTGATGAGAACAATGAATCTTGATTTATGAAGTGTAATAAAAGCCTACCTGAACCGGCAGACTACCTCGACCCGGACTGACCCTACACGGCGAATATTTACGTTTTCAGTTCTGTTACAGGTTCAAAGAATTTGTATTTATTCCCCTGTTTTATTGAGAAATACATCCTCCTCCTAGAAGCAATAACAAAATAACAAGAAATAAAAACAGACAAAAAGAACCGTATAAATAAACGAAATCAATTATCGTTTATCAAACTTCTAAGTTATATGTACTTATTTCTCCGTTTGACATCGCCTAATCAAAACTTTCTTCAGAACCTGTTTTCTAGAGCATTTAGTAAGCTTTCGAATGGTAACCATCCGTTTACCAAGATTCTCAACCGTTTTCGAGATATTAAGGAAAGTATATGAAGTTTCCAAAGCTTTTCATCTCTATTAATAAATTATTTTAATTTAACCCTTCCTTAACTCCAAACGTAGGTAAATTTTCAGCATACTAGTTTCGATGAAATTAGAACATGCAGAAAATGTTTCAACTGAATCCCATAATTCGAAGTACCAAAATCAAAGACAAAAAGAACCGTTCGAATAAACAAAATCAATTACTTCAAAGTTTAAGCACTTATTTATCCGATTGACATCGCTTATTCAAAACTTTCTTTAGAACCTTTTTTGTAGACCATTTAGTAAGCTTTCGAATGGTAACCTTTCGCTTCCCAAGATTGTCAACGGTTTTCGAGATACTAACGAAAGTATAAAAGGTTACCAAAACTTTTCATGTCTGTTAATAAAATATTTTATTCTAACCCTTCCTTTACTCCAAACGTAACCAAAATTTCAACATATTAGTGTTGATAAAATTCAAACTTGCAGAAAATGTTTCAACTGAATCCCATAATCCTAAGTACCAAAATCAAAGAAAAAAAGAACAGTTCGAATAAGCGAAATCAATTACTTAAAAGTTTTAAGCACTTATTTCTCCGATTGACATCGCTTATTCAAAACTTTCTTTAGAACCTTTCTTGTAGACCATTTAGTAAGCTTTCGAATGGTAACCTTTCGCTTCCCAAGATTTTCAACCGTTTTCGAGATATTAAGAAATTATACGAAGTTCCCAAAACTTTTTATTATTTCTGACAACAGAAAATTGGTCTCATTTTACCTATCCTGTTTTACACACACATACATTTCCCTTACAAATACAACATAAGAAATTACAAAAATAAAAAGCAATAAAAAACCAAGGGAAAGAGACAAAAATTACAAAAAGAACGACAAAAACCCGTTCATAAGAACAAAACAGATGTATTTGAAGTTTTAAGCACTTATTTCTCCGATTGACATAACCTAATCAAGAATAGTATCAGAATCATTTTTGTAGAGAATGTAGTAAGCTTTCAAATAGTTTGAATCCACTTACCACGATTTCCCAACCGTGTTCGAGATATTAATGAAAGTATACGAAGTTTCCAAAACATTTCATGTCTGTTCATAAAATATTTTATTCTAACCCTTCCTTAACTCCAAACGTAACATAACTTTCAACATATTAGTTTTAATGAAAGTAGAACATGCAGATAATGTTTCAACTGAATCCCGTTATTCTAAGTACCAAAATCAAAGAAAAAAAGAACAGTTCGAATAAGCGAAATCAATTACTTAAAAGTTTTAAGCACTTATTTCTCCGATTGACATCGCTTATTCAAAACTTTCTTTAGAACCTTTCTTGTAGACCATTTAGTAAGCTTTCGAATGGTAACCTTTCGCTTCCCAGGATTTTCAACCGTTTTCGAGATATAAAGAAATTATACGAAGTTCCCAAAACTTTTTATTATTTCTGACAACAGAAAATTGGTCTCATTTTACCTATCCTGTTTTACACACACATACATTTCCCTTACAAATACAACATAAGAAATTACAAAAATAAAAAGCAATAAAAAACCAAGGGAAAGAGACAAAAATTAGAAAAAGAACGACAAAAACCCGTTCATAAGAACAAAACAGACGTATTTGAAGTTTTAAGCACTTATTTCTCCGATTGACATAACCTAATCAAAAATAGTTTTCGAATCATTTTTGTAGAGAATTTAGTAAGCTTTCAAATAGTTTCAATCCACTTACCACGATTTCCCAACCGTGTTCGAGATATTAATGAAAGTATACGAAGTTTCCAAAACTTTTCATGTCTGTTCATAAAATATTTTATTCTAACCCTTCCTTAACTCCAAACGTAACATAACTTTCAACATATTAGTTTTAATGAAAGTAGAACATGCAGATAATGTTTCAACTGAATCCCGTTCTTCTAAGTACCCAAACCAAAAACGGTATTCAAAAACTATTTTTCCAATTTTCTCGACAACGGTTAAAGCTATCGCCTTGAAAATGGTTTCATTCGTTTTCCTAGCCCAAGAAGCCTATAAAACGAGTACTTACAACCTTATGAACTCAAAAACGTAAGCGTTACGATTTTTTATGCGCGAATTTCGCCCCAAACGCCATCTTCCAGTGGGCGGATTTTCCTGGTTATGTTATTTATTTTTCGTCGCTGGGATAGTATTTTTAGATGGAACGGTATTTTTCTCCAGCGGTGGTACTCCTCCTCACTACTTCCTGAAATATTTCGATGGATACATCTCCATCTTCTTCAGCCAGGTACTTGTTTCTTCCTCGGTGGTAGCCAAGGGAATGACATTTTTCTCGATCTGGGCTCCTTTTCTCCCCTCTAGCCACATTATCGGCGGACGAATGGTGTTGAAGCTCCCTGGTGTAGTTGGGATTCTGTCCGTTGGCAGCGCTGATGGTATTGCGTCTTTTTTTTTTTTTTTTTTTTTTTTCCTCCTCCTGCTTCTATTTTCCTCGCCGTAAGGTTTTATATGTTTGATGTTATTTTTCGTCGCTGGGATAGTATTTTTAGATGGAACGGCATTTTTCTCCAGCGGTGGTACTCCTCCTCACTACTCCACGGAATATTTCGATGGATTCATCTCCATCTTCTTCAGCCAGGTACTTGTTTCTTCCTCGGTGGTAGCCAAGGGAATGACATTTTTCTCTATCTGGGCTCCTTTTCTCCCCTCTAGCCACAGTATCGGCGGACGAATGGTGTTGAAGCTCCCTGGTGTAGTTGGGATTCTGTCCGTTGGCAGCGCTGATGGTATTGCGTCTTTTTTTTTTTTTTTTTTTTTCCTCCTCCTGCTTCTATTTTCCTCGCCGTAAGGTTTTATATGTTTGATGTTATTTTTCGTCGCTGGGATAGTATTTTTAGATGGAACGGCATTTTTCTCCAGCGGTGGTACTCCTCCTCACTACTTCCCGGAATATTTCGATGGATTCATTTCCATCTTCTTCAGCCAGGTACTTGTTTCTTCCTCGGTGGTAGCCAAGGGAATGACATTTTTCTCGATCTGGGCTCCTTTTCTCCCCTCTAGCCACAGTATCGGCGGACGAATGGTGTTGAAGCTCCCTGGTGTAGTTGGGATTCTGTCCGTTGGCAGCGCTGATGGTATTGCGTCTTTTTTTTTTTTTTTTTTTTTTTTCCTCCTCCTGCTTCTATTTTCCTCGCCGTAAGGTTTTATATGTTTGATGTTATTTTTCGTCGCTGGGATAGTATTTTTAGATGGAACGGCATTTTTCTCCAGCGGTGGTACTCCTCCTCACTACTTCCTGGAATATTTCGATGGATTCATCTCCATCTTCTTCAGCCAGGTACTTGTTTCTTCCTCGGTGGTAGCCAAGGGAATGACATTTTTCTCGATCTGGGCTCCTTTTCTCCCCTCTAGCCACATTATCGGCGGACGAATGGTGTTGAAGCTCCCTGGTGTAGTTGGGATTCTGTCCGTTGGCAGCGCTGATGGTATTGCGTCTTTTTTTTTTTTTTTCCTCCTCCTGCTTCTATTTTCCTCGCCGTAAGGTTTTATATGTTTGATGTTATTTTTCGTCGCTGGGATAGTATTTTTAGATGGAACGGCATTTTTCTCCAGCGGTGGTACTCCTCTTCACTACTTCCCGGAATATTTCGATGGATTCATCTCCATCTTCTTCAGCCAGGTACTTGTTTCTTCCTCGGTGGTAGCCAAGGGAATGACATTTTTCTCGATCTGGGCTCCTTTTCTCCCCTCTAGCCACAGTATCGGCGGACGAATAGTGTTGAAGCTCCCTGGTGTAGTTGGGATTCTGTCCGTTGGCAGCGCTGATGGTATTGCGTCTTTTTTTTTTTTTTTCCTCCTCCTGCTTCTATTTTCCTCGCCGTAAGGTTTTATATGTTTGATGTTATTTTTCGTCGCTGGGATAGTATTTTTAGATGGAACGGCATTTTTCTCCAGCGGTGGTACGCCTCCTCACTACTCCCCGGAATATTTCTATGGATTCATCTCCATCTTCTTCAGCCAGGTACTTGTTTCTTCCTCGGTGGTAGCCAAGGGAATGACATTTTTCTCGATCTAGGCTCCTTTTCTCCCCTCTAGCCACAGTATCGGCGACGAAAAATAACATCAAACATATAAAACCTTACGGCGAGGAAAATAGAAGCAGGAGGAGGAAAAAAAAAAAAAAAAGACGCAATACCATCAGCGCTGCCAACGGACAGAATCCCAACTACACCAGGGAGCTTCAACATCATTCGTCCGCCGATACTGTGGCTAGAGGGGAGAAAAGGAGCCCAGATCGAGAAAAATGTCATTCCCTTGGCTACCACCGAGGAAGAAACAAGTACCTGGCTGAAGAAGATGGAGATGAATCCATCGAAATATTCCGGGAAGAAGTGAGGAGGAGTACCACCGCTGGAGAAAAATGCCGTTCCATCTAAAAATACTATCCCAGCGACGAAAAATAACATCAAACATATAAAACCTTACGGCGAGGAAAATAGAAGCAGGAGGAGGGGAAAAAAAAAAAAAAAAAAAAAAGACGCAATACCATCAGCGCTGCCAACGGACAGAATCCCAACTACACCAGGGAGCTTCAACACCATTCGTCCGCCGATACTGTGGCTAGAGGGGAGAAAAGGAGCCCAGATCGAGAAAAATGTCATTCCCTTGGCTACCACCGAGGAAGAAACAAGTACCTGGCTGAAGAAGATGGAGTTGAATCCATCGAAATATTCCGGGGAGTAGTGAGGAGGAGTACCACCGCTGGAGAAAAATGCCGTTCCATCTAAAAATACTATCCCAGCGACGAAAAATAACATCAAACATATAAAACCTTACGGCGAGGAAAATAGAAGCAGGAGGAGGAAAAAAAAAAAAAAAAAAAAAAGACGCAATACCATCAGCGCTCCCAACGGACAGAATCCCAACTACACCAGGGAGCTTCAACACCATTCGTCCGCCGATACTGTGACTAGAGGGGAGAAAAGGAGCCCAGATCGAGAAAAATGTCATTCCCTTGGCTACCACCGAGGAAGAAACAAGTACCTGGCTGAAGAAGATGGAGATGAATCCATCGAAATATTCCGGGAAGTAGTGAGGAGGAGTACCACCGCTGGAGAAAAATGCCGTTCCATCTAAAAATACTATCCCAGCGACGAAAAATAACATCAAACATATAAAACCTTACGGCGAGGAAAATAGAAGCAGGAGGAGGAAAACAAAAAAAAAAAAAAAAAAGACGCAATACCATCAGCGCTGCCAACGGACAGAATCCCAACTACACCAGGGAGCTTCAACACCATTCGTCCGCCGATACTGTGGCTAGAGGGGAGAAAAGGAGCCCAGATCGAGAAAAATGTCATTCCCTTGGCTACCAGTCTTGAAATGTCTTGATTTACAATCTTACCTGTATGGGTCAGCTATCCCATAAGTCGGGCAGAAAAGCCTCCGCTCTGAGGCATTTGGTAAGCCTTGGGATCTCTCTCTTTGAACGCTACATTTTTAACAATAAATTGATCTTCTTATTTTACTTAATCTGTTTTATTGTCAAATACATTATCCGACTATAAGCAATTTAAAAATAACAAGGAATAAAACAGTCAAAAAGAACCGCTCGAATAAACGAAATCAATTACTTTAAAGTTTTAAGCACTTATTTCTCCGATTGACATCGCCTAGTCAAAACTTTCTTTAGAACCTTTTTTGTAGAGCATTTAGTAAGCTTTCGAATGGTAACCTTCTGCTTCACAAGATTGTCAACGGTTTTCGAGATACTAACGAAAGTATACAAAGTTACCAAAACTTTTCTTGTCTGTTAATAAAATATTTTATTCTAACCCTTTCTTTACTCCAAACGTAACCAAAATTTCAACATATTAGTGTTGATGAAATTCGAACATGCAGAATATGTTTCAACTGAATCCCATAATTCTAAGTACCAAAATCAAAGACAAATAGTCCGACTCGCAGGAACTGCATCATCTTAGCGCGGTTCCGTTCTTATCTGTAGACTCATTTAAAATGATTAAAATAGAAGCTGTTATTATTTTGGGTCCACATTTCTAGAAAGCATGAAGATTAGATAGTTAGCCGTCGAGGTGATAAGTAAAGATGGAATCGTTGGGATTCGGCTAAAGAAACCTCAATACGATTTTTGTTAAAAAATCTATATTTAGGACGTTTCAGCTACTCATTGGTAGCCTTCGTCAGCATTGAAAGTGCCGGGAGCCAGAGGAGGACCAAAGTTGACAGTTCCATCTTTACTTCCAAGAAAGGTCTTATTTACGATCTTACCTGGATAGGCCAACCCGCCCTAGGAAGGACCCCGCTAGACAGTTGAAAAGCTATATCTCCATATAGTCCATATCTCTAAGATTAAATTGTTTTTCTTATTTATCTTAACATGATTTATTATCAAATACATTATCCAACTATAAGCAATTAAAAAATAACAAGGAATAAAAAACAGACAAAAAGAACAGTTCGAATAAGCGAAATCAATTACTTTAAAGATTTAAGCTCTTATTTCTCCGATTGACATCGTCTAATCAAAACTTTCATCATAACCTTTTTTGTAGAGCATTTCGTAAGCTTTCTAATGGTATTCTTCCGTTTACCAAGATTCTCATCCTTTTTCGAGATATTAAGGAAAGTATACAAAGTTACCAAAACTTTTTTTGTCTGTTAATAAAATATTTTATTCTAACCCTTCCTTAACTCCAAACGTAACCAAAATTTCAACATATTAGTTTTGATGAATTTAGAACATGCAGAAAATGTTTCAACTGAATCCCATGCTTCTAAGTACCCAAACTAAAAACGGTATTCAAAAACTATTTTTCCAATTTTTTCGAAAACGGTTAAAGATATCGCCTTGAAAATGGTTTCATTCGTTTTCCTAGCCCAAGAAGCCTATACAACGAGTACTAACAAGCTTATAAACTCAAAAACGTAAGCGTTACAATTTTATTTGCGCGAATTTCGCCCCAAACGCCATCTTCCAGTGGGCGGATTCTGCTGGTTAACGAACTTGACCTTCAAATTGGACGACGGATTTTTGTACCAAATTTCATCAAAATCGGACCATCAGGGAAGCCAGAAATGAGCGAACAGACAAATATATATATATATATATATACAAATTTTAACCACCGTTATTTTCGGTCTCTAGGGGTTCTGAAACGCGAAATTTTCTAGTCGGCACTTCCGGATTGTTTCATTGTATCAACCCTATAAGCGGGGTTCCTCCCTATGGGGGAGGGAGGAACCGCGCTAAAAAGAACAGTTCGAATAAGCGAAATCAATTACTATAAAGGTTTAAGCACTTTTTTCTCCGATTGACATCGCCTATTCAAAACTTTCATTAGAACCATTTTTGTAGAGCATTTAGTAAGCTTTCTAATGGTAATCTTACGTTTCGCAAGATTCTCAACCTTTTTCGAAATATTAAGGAAAGTATACAAAGTTACCAACATTTTTTATGTGTGTGAATAAAATATTTTATTCTAACCCTTCCTTAACTCCAAACGTAACAAAAATTTCAACATATTAGTTTTAATGAAAGTAGAACATGCAGAAAATGTTTCAACTGAATCCCATGATTCTAAGTACCCAAACCAAAAACGGTATTCAAAAACTATTTTTCCAATTTTCTCGAAAATGGTTAAAGCTATCGCCTTGAAAATGGTTTCATTCGTTTTGCTAGTCCAAGAAGCCTATAAAACGAGTACTTACAAGCTTATGAACTCAAAAACGTAAGCGTTACAATTTTATTTGCGCGAATTTCGCCCCAAACGCCATTTTCCAGTGGGCGGATTCTGCTGGTTAACGAACTTGACCTTTCAAATTGGACGACGGATTTTTGTACCAAATTTCATCAAAATCGGACCATCAGGGAAGCCAGAAATGAGCGAACAGACAAATATATATATATATATATATATATATATATATATATATATATATATATAAATAAATATATACATATATATATATATATATACAAATTTTAACCACCGTTATTTTCGGTCTCTAGGGGTTCTGAAACGCGAAATTTTCTAGTCGGCACTTCCGGATTGTTTCATTGTATCAACCCTATAAGCGGGGTTCCTCCCTATGGGGGAGGGAGGAACCGCGCTAAAAAGAACAGTTCGAATAAGCGAAATCAATTACTATAAAGGTTTAAGCACTTTTTTCTCCGATTGACATCGCCTATTCAAAACTTTCATTAGAACCATTTTTGTAGAGCATTTAGTAAGCTTTCTAATGGTAATCTTACGTTTCGCAAGATTCTCAACCTTTTTCGAAATATTAAGGAAAGTATACAAAGTTACCAACATTTTTTATGTCTGTGAATAAAATATTTTATTCTAACCCTTCCTTAACTCCAAACGTAACAAAAATTTCAACATATTAGTTTTAATGAAAGTAGAACATGCAGAAAATGATTCAACTGAATCCCATGATTCTAAGTACCCAAACCAAAAACTATTTTTCCAATTTTCTCGAAAAAAGTTAAAGCTATCGCCTTGAAAATAGTTTCATTCGTTTTCCTAGTCCAAGAAGCCTATAAAACGAGTACTTACAAGCTTATGAACTCAAAAACGTAAGCGTTACGATTTCTTTTGCACGAATTTCGCCCCAAACGCCATCTTCCAGTGGGCGGATTCTGCTGGTTAACGAACTTGACCTTTTATGTTGGAAGACGGATTTTTGTACCAAATTTCATCAAAATCGGACCATTAGGGAAGCCAGAAATGAGCGAACAGGCAAATATATATATATATATATATATATATATATATATATATATATATATATATATATATATATATATATATATAAATTTGAACCACCGTTATTTTCGGTCTCTAGGGGTTCTGAAACGCGAAATTTTTTAGTCGGCACTTCCGGATTGTTTCATTGTATCAACCCTATGAGCGGGGTTCCTCCCTATGGGGGAGGGAGGAACCGCGCTAAAAGGAATAAATTAAACGTTCAAATATTACGGTTGGCTTGAGACTGATTTTTCAATTAACATTTTTTTCTAGTCTGAAATGAGTTAATGAAAATGGAGAAACTTTGTAGGAAATGCAATTTCTGTTTTAAAACGTTTAAAGAATCAATCAAATTAAAAAGTCAGCATTAGCTAGATTTTTCTTCTTCCTCTTCATTCTCACTTGAGTGAACTTTTTTTTTTTCTCAAAATAAAATCGTTTTGAAAACCATCCCCCTTTTATTTAACCTTTTAGCTTGATTAAATTTCAAGTATTTTATTCTTCGCCCGGTAAATTTAATATGGAATGCCAATAAATTTAACGCTGGCAAAATTAAGGCAATTTAAAGCTTTCGTATTATTCGTATTTTGTTGATTTGAAAATATGTTTTTCGCTAACAATCTTAATTCTCTCAAACAAAGTAAAAAGAAGCTAATGTATTTTACAAATTTCTCTATAAACATTTTTCCTTATATTCGTGATTAGTGTTTATTAGACAGAAAATACAATTTTTTCATCTACAAATAATATTAATAATTTTTTTATTATTCTGTGATGGTTATTCTTCTGCATAATGGAATATGAAGTATTTTATTTATTTTTGACGCCTGGCTATCCATAGGATGTAACCCTTCCTAAACGTGAGCGGCCCCATACCATAAATGACGCATGAGACTCCTTAGTTTTAGGCACTAAACCATGAGGACGCCATTTTTAACAGTATTTTTTAGCGCGGCTCCTCCCTCCCTCCATAGGGAGGAAACCCGCTTATGAGGTTGACCTCATGATCAGGAAGTGCCGACTTGACAATTTCTCGTAGATAAATTTCGGTTCCGTTTGGAGTTAAGTAAGTACTAGAAATAAAATACTTCATTGGCAGGGATGAAAAGTTTTGGAATTTTCGTATATTTTCTAAAATATCTCGAAAACGGTTGAGAAATCGAGGCAAGTTGAAGGTGACCATTCGAAAGCATAATAAATTCCCTACAAAAAACGTTCAGATGTCATTTTTGATAGGGCGATGTCAATCGTAGAAATAAGTGCTTAAAACTTCAAAATTGTAAGTTTTGATCTTTTCAACTGGGTTTTGTGAATGTTTGCCTAACGTTTTAATTGGTTATTGTTTTTTTTTTAATGCATTTAATAGTAAAATTAGTATTATAATAAAGTAAGGTATGAAAATGAGAAACTCATTGGTAATAGTGTTTCCCATGGAGAACGTCATGAAGAATACTATCATTTTCCTGTTGTGGTGCCTTAAATCTTCATTCTCTTTGAGATGTCATTTTATATTTTTAAAACTTACCAATAACTGATTCTACACCTTTGCTAATGACACTAGAGAACGGTACCGCGCTAAAATGACGCAGCTCCTGCGTGTCGGACTTTTTTATTTTATCGGCCTTCTACCAGCACAGGAAAAGTGTTTAACATATTTGGGTCACTAAGTAAATATTGATATAATATTAGATAATTATTATTACATTAAGTCGTCTGATGATATAACTTTTCTCATTCACAGCAACATCGGCTGCACGCGAAGTACGTAGCGGGCATTTTGAAGAACGCATGTCAACACCTTAAGAAGTTACCTAACCTGAATCAAGTGAGTACAGCCATCTCCAAGCAGGTCACCGTATGTGGAGACCTTCACGGAAAATTAGACGACCTCTTAATTATATTTCATAAGGTAAGTAAATTTTATATAATTTATATTTAGCAGTAGCTTTGTGCAAAAATAATGCAGGCTTTGAATTGTTATTTATTAGAGCCTTTCCACCTGTTAACGCTCAGCACCCAACTGCTAATGAAATGTATATATATATATATATATATATATATATATAGAAGAGGTTGATGAGGAAATAGCGCTGAACATATAGGTGCCTATTATTGAGGCTAAATGATCGACAATATAGAGTGAGAGAAAAAAATATTGAATTATTTATTTTTGAAAACATAAGAAAAAAACATATCCTTGTGGAGCAGGCGCTGGTTAGTATGTTAGCTTGAAAATAAAACAAAAAAATATTAACTTCTGTGCGAATGAAAATAATGAAAAATACAAGTATGTACAGTTGATGGTCGGGCGAATAGTGGCCGCTGAGGGTTAAAAAAAAAGGTTATATTCTCGCTTATCTGGTTGATGCTGCGTCTTCCCTGTAGCCGCTGACGCCAGGTTGAAAATTGGAGCTTGACGGGGCTTAGAAGAAGGTGTACCTCCAGAGGATGGATGCAGCAAGCGAAAAAAAGTGCTCCTAAGGGCCTCAAGCATGTGCTGTTCCTCAGGGACTCAAGGCTGAACTGACTTAGGGCGGGCAGCTCGCAAATCGGCGCCTTTTCCGTGCTGGGCCCGTAAGGTGCTGCCCTTATTAGAAGATTGCACCGGGAGGTGGCGAACTCTGTAGGCTCGAGGGTAAACCATAGAAGAGATAGTGGTGATCCGCAAGAGGATTAAGGGTTGGCTGATAACCGCCTCCGGGCTTGTATCTCAGCTGCCAGCCTATTCCCCTATACCTAGACGTTACAAGCTTCATTTTAATAATTAAATGTTAGGAAATAAATATTAGCTACTTTTAACCAACATGGTCTCTAACACCACTCTTCACTTAACTTTATGAAACAATGCAGAAGTGCCGACTAGAAAATTTCACGTTTCAGAATCCATAGAACATAAAAATATACTAGGTGGTACTAATTTTTGAATATATATATATATATATATATATATATATATATATATATAAGTTGGAAATCCCGAGCAAGCACTGAAGAATTTTTCTTCTAGTATCTTCGTTCATGGGTTGATTTCGGCCTCCCTGACCGTCCCTAGGACAACCCAGCTTTATATTAATTAATTAATGGGTACCTTAGTGCTAATGACTCAAGCAGTCCAAGCTGCCAAGGGGAAATTAGGTGGCCGGAGCACAGTACTGACCTCACTATCTCTCTAGTGTGGCGTATGGTAATAAATCAGATACCTCTATAGTGTCTGACCCTCAGGGCCCTCGTGGTCTGTTACAGGACTGATTTTTTTGTGTGTGTGAGTGTTTGTGTGTATAAAACAATTTTAAGGGGTGTTATTTTTGGCATCATAGGATGGATACCAACTATTTGAATACTTGAAAAATTTTAATTTTATCAAAATGACCAGTAATTGTATGTCTCGAGTACTTGTTACAAAGTAAACAAGATATAATAAGATAGAAGTGTTGCTATTAATGAGATGACCCGTGAGATTGTCTGAGATAATAAGCTGCTCTGAGATAAGGCTGTTACTTGTAGGGGCCCTTCAATTCCTCAGCCTTTCTTATTATCTTACAGGGATGAACTTTCTCCAGCAATTCAGCTGGAATCTCATCTACTCGAGAAATAGGACCATCTAGACTTCCTGTAGGCATTTATTCCCGGGGCAATCAAACAACAATTGTCAACGATTCCGGAAAATTATGTTTGCAGATGAATTTACTGGGAGAACAATTTATTGTTCAAACTAGCTTCGGGCTATTTTTGGGAGCAAAGTACTTTGATAAACCAATTTGATTTTTGGACAATTTAAATACCTACTTACGCTGACAGGATTTTATTATTATTAATAAGTGATCGCTACTATGGCGACTTCACACTTTTCAGGTGGTACCTGCATGGTTCAATGAACCAGCATCGTGATTAGAAATTTCTATTATAAACAGAGCTATGGAAATGTCTGTAATATTTCAGAAAGCCAATGGTTATTCAGGAGATGTCCTCAAATGAGATTGTATAGTTTACTGTTGTTTAAGTAGGAGAATATTGTGTTTATGTACTGGCTGCTGTCCTTCAACAATTCCTTTATCTCATGTGGAATATTTAGTGTTGACTTCTGCTTTCCGTAAGTAGGTGTTTTACGGTAAAGTCTCTATTGCATAAAGGTATGTTTTCGCATTGTTATCTTCAATTTACCACAAGCTCTCAACCTATTGCATAAAGTCTCTATTGCATTGACAGGATTTTGAAGGAAATTTAAATTTTAAACGCTTAAATGAAAAAAAAAAATAACATAAAAAACTGATTATAGCCAACTCTATGCTGAACTTACTGATACATGAATGAATGAATGAATGAATGAATGAATGAATGTAGCCTTTATTAACAAAATAGTCATAGTAGATAATTAAATAAATAAAAAAAATAGATAAATAAATGGATAACTTTGCCTCTAATAAATAAAGAATAATATAGTATAATACTTTGTTTGTATTTTAAATAACTATTTTGTAGGGCCTCCCATATTCCTGGGGTAATAGTCTGACTTCCCACGGGGACTAGTCCTATCGGGAAGTGGAGTCCGTTGTGCCTTCTATTTCCTTCATCCAGATCTCCTTCCATCTGCTTCTGTCCCTGGCAGTCCTCATCCACACAGCACCAGCCTTCTTCCGCATGACATCGGCCCATCTCTTCTTCTGCCTTCCTCTTCTTCTCTTCTGTCCATATGGGATCATATGGGGGGGGGGTTTACGGTAAAGTCTCTATTGCATAAAGGTATGTTTTCGCATTGTTATCTTCAATTTACCACAAGCTCTCATCCTATTGCATAAAGGTATGTTTTCGCATTGTTATCTTCAATTTACCACAAGCTCTCAACCTATTGCATAAAGGTATGTTTTCGCATTGTTATCTTCAATTTACCACAAGCTCTCAACCTATTGCATAAAGGTATGTTTTCGCATTGTTATCTTCAATTTACCACAAGCTCTCAACCTATTGCATAAAGGTATTTTTTCGCATTGTTATCTTCAATTTACCACAAGCTCTCAACCTATTGCATAAAGGTATGTTTTCGCATTGTTATCTTCAATTTACCACAAGCTCTCAACCTATTGCATAAAGTCTCTATTGCATTGACAGGATTTTGAAGGAAATTTAAATTTTAAACGCTTAAATGAAAAAAAAAATAACATAAAAAACTGATTATAGCCAACTCTATGCTGAACTTACTGATACATATTTAACTCCAAAGTTACCAATATGTTTTTAGATAAATATCAAACTTCTGGAAAATTCTTTAATAATTTATATTAATATAAATTTACGAGCAAAAGTGTCAAAATGGGATACTGGATTCGTTAAAAAATTAAATATACAATAAAATCAATTAAAAACTGTTTACTGAGGAGAAAAAACGGTAAATGTGAAGTCGAGGGTTCTAGGCACGGATTATTTTGAAATTTTGCACTATATCGTATTTTGATGTACAGAACACGAATCCTTAAAAAAAAAAAGAAAAAAAAAAACTCACTCTCAACTAGAAAAGATGTTATGAAGCACTAAAGTTCACTGTTACGAAGGTTATAAAAGTTGGCGTAAACAGCGTATTAATAAGCATGTATATTATTTTTTTTTATTTTTTTTTTATATTTATTTTATGAGCTTTTCGCAACTATAGCGACTTGCTCAGAACAAACATTACACATACGTACATACATACACATCTACATGCATATATACTTAGATACAATTTGGTTATTACATATGTGCATACAAACACATTATTATATATATATACATCGACTTCAACAATATATACATCATCATTATTATATATATACATCAAATTATGCAAATATACATTACGCTATGTTTATATAGTTTATTCTGCTTCTAGACATAGGATAATACTATTCAGATTAAGATATAATAGAATAAATACCTTAATAAAGATATACTATCATAGAACATTAATAAATATATAATAGAGAAAGATAGATAAAGATATAATATAATAGAGCGTTAATAAAGATATAATAGAATAAATACATTAAAAAAAAAAAAAAAAAAAAAAAAAAAAAAAAAAAAAAAAAAAAAAAAAAAAAAAAAAAAAAAAGGGGGGGGGGGGGAGGGGGCTTAGCTAGAATTTTATTTAACTTTGCTAGTTTTGTTTTGTCACAATATATATATATATATATATATACACACAAATACATACATGCATGCATACAAATATGCATGCACACATGTACACACCTGCATACACACACACATATAACATATAAATTAACAATGGTATATTTTTTATATAAATAATAATGGTATATATAAACAATGGTATATAATGGTATATATAAACAAATCATGTATATTAAGAAGAATGTCTAGGACGAATTTTGGGCAGACGTGCTATGCGTTTCCGCTCGCTCAAGGAGATATCAAAACTCTAGTTAATCCAACTCGCTATTATGGATAGAATTCCGATGTTATGGAGGTTATAAATTGTTTATCAACATTGCAAATGAGAATTCATTGTTTCCCAATGTTACATGTCTGCGACTGCGCATATTTACAAATACACTATTTACGCCAACTTTAACCTCAATAACAGTGAACTTAAGTGCTTCATAACGTCTTTCCTACGTGAGAGCGATTTTTTTTAAACGGATTCGTGTTTAGTGCATCAAAATACGATATAATGCAAAATTTCAAAATAATCGGTGCCTAGGACCCTTGTCTTCACATTTACCGAAAAAACATAGACAAATTGGAAAAAGAAACCAACAATTTTGACTTTTCACCCCGGATTTCTCCAACTGAGATCGCTCTATCGAAAATTCTATGGGAAGTTTTTGTTGGGAATTTAGTACGTTTTCGCATTGTTATCTTCAATTTACCACAAGCTATCAACCCATTTCGAGACGTTTGGGGAAATAATCGAAAATATCAAAACTATTCATGTCTGTTTATACAATTTTTTTAAAATCAAGTTCTTTATGTTTTAGTTTGTATCAATGTCAGAAAAACGTTGGTTCAATACATCATATTGAAGAATCCAGAATGAAAATTCTAGAAAAATTAGTTTTTCGCACTTATATCCAAAACGGTTAGAGATATTGATTAGAAAATTATTTCTTACGAATCCCCTCGTTAGTTTATACATAGCGGATTTTTTTTTATTATCAAAAGCTTTTCTGAATAAATAAAAGCAAACGAAGAGGAATGGTGAATGTCTCTTTGAAGTCAAACATTTTACAAGGTATTTTTTTCTCCAGTCATCGCTATACATTGTTGGTGGCCATTGTTTTAGCATCAAAGACAAATCTACTGGAAAGGAACTTTGAAATCTTTCAATCTCACTCTTCAAGTCTTTTTATCTTTATAGAAATTTCCATTACTTAATTGAATTTATTTAACTATTTCTTAAACAAATTGACGGTTAGAAGTAATTGTTTGGCAACCAAAAGTCACAATACAACATCTGAAAGTAGAAAAAGACTTAATTTGAAGATAATATAAGTAGGACCATATGAATTAGGAATTACCATTAACTTCAAGCTACATGTAATTTTTTGACTGTTCTTTTAGTTTCTACATAATAAAAATGATGGCGGTTTCTCTACATTTTTGTGCTCACCCACATATTTTGAATGAAAACTGTACCTGATGGGTTATATTGGTGGTCATTTTTCGATTGAGCACACCAAGAAATACAAATAATTGAGCTAAAAAGTTCCATGCATCTAATCAAATAATTTGTTTGTTGGCATGTGTTGTTAATGGGGCTCCAGGGTCCGTGATTTTTGAAAACATTTGAAAGATAAGTTTGAAGGATAAGAATAATTACCGAAAACCAACTGAAGAACTTAACTGAAGATTTTTTTTTTTTTTTAATTATTGAGAAGGTGGTTAAAACAAATATAACAGGTGTGCGCGCGCCAGAAAGTGGAAACGGAAAGGGGTCCGTATATAGCATTATACTACTTCACTGAACTCCTCCCTTAACACAAAACCCTTACTAACGCTCACTGAGATGAACGCTTCCCTGCGATCCCCCGGGGGGTTTCGCATTCCATGGGAAATCGCAAGACGGCTCTCGAGAAAGGTCCTACTACTGTTGCTCGCGCCCGACTATAGAGTGCTTGAAACAAATAAAACGGAGCATAATGTTCTATATTAATGACATTTGTAAATAGCTTAATATTTCAAGACCAAATTACCGGAACCAACCCTCCTTTTGATCGCCCGACTATAGAATGCTTGAAACAAATAAAACGGAGCATAATGTTCTATATTAATGACATCTGTAAATAGCTTAATATTTCAAGACCAAATTACCGGAACCAACCCTCCTTTTGATCGCCCGACTATAGAATGCTTGAAACAAATAAAACGGAGCATAATGTTCTATATTAATGACATCTGTAAATAGCTTAATATTTGAAGACCAAATTACCGGAACCAACCCTCCTTTTGATCGCCCGACTATAGAGTGCTTGAAACAAATAAAACGGAGCATAATGTTCTATATTAATGACATCTGTAAATAGCTTAATATTTCAAGACCAAATTACCGGAACCAACCCTCCTTTTGATCGCCCAAAACCGTAAAATCTTTATATATCTATCTATAGTAATTTGCTTTAGGATGTGCTTAGCTTAAGCAGCCAATGCTGGATGGACCACCTTTTTAAACACTTTCTGAAGTTATAATTATTGTGGAGGCCCCGCGGCCGTGGGCGTTAAGGCGTGAGCACTTAACACTCCGTGCCAAAGGGTAGTGGGTCCAATTCCCACTAGGGGTGGTGGCTTTTCTTTAGAAAAGGGTGCTAACATATAGATAACCCGTCCCAAAATTCTTAGTTGATAATAATGGACGTTAAAATTGAATAATAAATTAATATAATTTTTGAAGTTACCTACACTTATGAAATAATTTATTCAAATATAGATCGATCTTACTTTGTAGATACCAAATAAGATCCTCGTTAAAACTTATATAATTTAAAAAATAATTAATGAAATAATGGAGATAAACGAAATATCCAAAATTGTTGATGTCTGCTTGTATATTGTAATTTTTTTCTTTCAATATTTCTGTTTTTCAAAAAGTATGTGACTTCAGTGAAAAACGGAAAGTCGTTTTTGAGCACTCTTAAACAAATTCTATGTTTATGTATTAACCAAGTGTTATCGTGAAAATATTATTATTCGATTATCTAGGGTTTCATTAAAAACCTACTTAGTCCATCTAATTCATTTCCTCTTGGGTGAATTAATTTATAGTTTTAATTGGAAATAGTTCAGAGATTTAGTTAGACATCGGATCTAAGTTTAGGCTAAGTTATCCGTAAGATGTTAGCATAGTTTGGACTTAGCTCTGAGTAATAGTATGCTTCTAGGAATGTACTTAAAGTTATATCACAAGGAGTTGGTACATATGTATATCTATATAGTAAGTAGCAGTGGCGGAGAATTGCAAACTTAGCATATTAAGTAAACACCATTACTACGAATAAGTACATGCATCGCCAACGGCCATAGCCACGTTGAGTGCACCGGTTCCCGTAGATCACCGAAGTTAAGCAACGTCGGGCGTGGCCAGTACCTGAATGGGTGACCCACCACGTGCTGTTGGCATTAGAAAAGGGTGGCAACCTGTAGATAGCGTGGCGCTAATGACCAAGATGTAGATGCGCCGTTAAAAAAAAAAAAAAAAAAAAAAAAAAAAAAAAAAAAAAAAAATGTACATGCATCTTTACTACATTCTGCAAACTTATAAGTGGAATATCACTTTTTATATTTCTAAATATTAATGTGCTATATTATTAACTATTTATTAATTTATTTAATATTTATTTCTAGACCCGATGGCCGTGAGGGTTAAGGCGTGAGCACTTAACACTCCGTGCCGAAGGTCGTGGGTTCGATTCCCACTAGGGATGGTGGCTTTTCTTTCGAAAAAAAGGAAAGCCATCACCCCTATCCTGGCTAGAAAAGGGTGGTAACCTATAGATAACCCGTCCTAAAATTCGTAGTTAATAATAAATGGACGTTAAAATTTAAATAAATAAATAATTTATTTAAGATCCATAAAGTGTAGGTTAAGCTTTTCCGTTTCTCAAGAAGTATGATTCGCAGGAACTGCGTCATCATAGCGCGTTTTCACATAGTTCCTATCCCTAGTGTCATTTGGAAAGCCTGGACTTAATATAGCTAATATTTTGCCAAAAACCAAAACCTACTCCAATGAAATCGTGAAGAAAAGTTAGATTTTAGGCGCCACTAACTTACAGTAGCGGAAATTACTCACTCTGCCTCTGAGATTTCCGCTCGGTAAAACTATTTCAACGAAACATAGTTTCTCATTTTACATATCTTGTTTTAAGAGCAAACTAATATGTCTGCTAAAATACTTTAACAAAACAGCAATAACAAAGAAAGGCGTTGGGGATACGAAGGGCGGACTAACAAGAGTAAGTTTTTAGGAAAATGTTTTTGAATATTTTTTCCTTAAGAGCGAACTCCACTAGAGTATATTTAAAAAAAAAAAATCTTTGTGAGATGTCTCATTGTTCAAATTATATAATAATTGACCAGGGATTAATGTGAAGTTCACTTTCAACGAAAATATCATTTTATTTATATTATCATCCAGCGGACCGGTAGTGGAGTGTTGAGTTCACCTTTCGGTACCCGCCTTCCTATAGCAGTTTGTAGCCAGCTTGTTTTCATTATCTGTGTATTTTGAGAGAGAAAGAAAGGTGAACTCAACATTAAAAATATACTTATGAGTATGAAGATTCGGATGGCGGAAAAAGAAATTTGACCGGATGTTGAGTTCGCCCTTGGTATCCGCAACACTTCAAATACAAACTTCGAAAATCAATCGCAAAACCGTTCATCTAACACTTTAAGCACTTATTTCTCCGATTGACATCGTCTGATCAATAATAACCTCAGAACATTATTAGTAGAAAGTTTAGTAAGCTCCTGAATGGTCACCTTCCACTTCCCATAATTCTCAATCGTTTTCGAGATATTCTAGAAAACATACTCAGATCCCAAAGCTTTTCATATCTGTTAATAAAAAGAGTTTTTTTTGTAATATTTCCTTAACACCAAACGCAACAAAAAATCTTTGCTTAGATGAATTTCAAACATCTGGAACAATTTTCAACTAAATCAATCGTTCCTGAAATCCTAACCGAAAATTAGTAGATAAAACCAGCTGTAACAACCTTTCTCGTGAGCGGTTATAGCTTTAAAAAAGTCCGTCACGCAGGAGCTGCATAACTAAGCACTTTCCTCAGAATTTGGGTAGTGTAGACTGCTTTCCAGAACAATTTGCTTAAAATATCCTACATAAATTAAATAAAAACATGAATAGTTCTCTTTTAATTTTGTAATGAGTAACTGATAAATTATTAATTTGCTTCCAGAGTTATGTTTACACATGGTACCTACTACACTACGTAATAAATACAAAAAACCTCGTATTATCGTATTTTGATCTAACACAGGAACCGGATACAGTCCCTCTAGCGCTCCTCGCGGCGCCTTTGTGAACCTATATCTGGCTGGCTTTTCTATTGAAATATACTACAAAGTAAACCCCCCTTTCCGATTGACCGATTCAGCTCATTTTTACAATACTTCTTTCTCATGAGTTACCCACGACGTATACCGCGTTTCGTTACAATACAGCAGAAATTACGACCAGTATGAGTATATTAGTAATTTGGGTCCGGAGTAAACCCCCCCTTCTAATGAACCGATTTAGTTTATTTTTACAACACATATTTACCTGTAGATTACCACTATGAATACCGAGTTTCGTCGAAATATACCTAAAATCACGGCTGGTAGTGGCGAATTGGTATTGTCGGTCCGGAGTAACCCCCCCCCCCCCCCCTCCTCATGAACCGATTTAGTTCATTTTTATATCTCACTTTTCTCTCTATATTACCACTACGAATACCAAGTTTTGTTGAAATATAACAAATATTACGGCTGAAATGGTCAAATTAGTGTTTTGGGTTCGGGGTAAACCCCCCCCTTCCGGTGGACCCATTTTGGTGGTTAACGAACTCGTTCAATCGTTTGCTAATTGAATGCTATACACCAAGTTCTCTGGCCGCTATCGTGTTAACAGACACACACATATATATATATATATATATATATATATATATATATATATATATATATGTATATGCATATATATATATATATATA
Organism: Gonocerus acuteangulatus; assembly: GCA_946811695.1. Taxonomy (NCBI): domain Eukaryota; kingdom Metazoa; phylum Arthropoda; class Insecta; order Hemiptera; family Coreidae; genus Gonocerus; species Gonocerus acuteangulatus. The sequence continues at coordinate 63,147,737 of OX328131.1, forward strand.
TATATATATATATATATATATATATATATGTATATGCATATATATATATATATATATATATATATAGATATATATAAATTTTAACGGGGGTCATTTTCGGTGTCTACTAGGTAGGATCGATAAAGATTTGAAGAAATTTTTCAAAAATTCCGTCATGAGTCCAACCTCAATAGCTACTTTCCTTCGGAGGAAAGTGCTAAAATGGATCCTTTCGTTATCCTACGCTGGAAAACATATAAGAAGGTTACCTGCGACCATATTAACGTAAATACTTAAGCGTTACGATAAAACCATGTTTCCGTGGACATATTCTGACGGTTAACGAACATGGCCTTTCAAATTAGACGGAAGATTTTTTATATACATTTTATAATAATATTTAATGAAAACACGAAGTGTAGCTATACAGAGAATATTTTTTTTTCCGCCAGAAACTACCAGGACATTTGATTACCGACCTTGTCTAATAATTTCAAACAAGAGTTGATGTTATACACTTCCATTGTTAGTTTCCCGTTAACACGACTGTAAAAAAGATAAAAAGAATTTTAATGTCCAAAGAAATATAAACAAATAAAATGAATTTTTACAATTAATTAAATACAATTATCCAAGCTATAAGCTTTTACAACTATTCTAAATTACCTATATCTATTTAATTTTTATTACTAAAATATTATAAGGGAAAAATACAAAAAAAAAAACCTATACACTGAAAATCAAAAGATAACATGCTTGAGCCTCTTATACTTGTAACGCTTATAATTTAGGCTATGATAATTATAATTAACTATATCAGCAATATGCTTATAGCTGCTACTTTGACATGCTTCAAAGAAATGCTGTGTCACTTTAATTATGTACAGATTTATTGTAGGGATGTCAAGAACTTCATGCATATGCATGATAGGAGTCCATCGGGGAAAAGAACCAATGAATCTCAAGCATTTATTTTGAGTCACCTGTAATTTCCTCTTGTTGGTTTCACATGTCATAGACCAAATAGGGCATGCATAAAGTAACACAGGCCTAATATATAAATAATAAATAAGTCTTTTGTTAATTATGCTTAATCCTGAGTTCCTATTCATTACAGGAAATAAGGATTGTAATATAGCAATAGCCTTATTACATTGAATGTTAATATGGTTCGTGTAAGTCAGTTTAGAGTCCAAATTTACTCCCAGATACTTAACATTTTTAGACCATGGGATTGAATTTCCGAAAATCTTTACTTCAGGGTATACTTTAGGTCTTCTCCTAGTAAACAGTATAACCTCAGTTTTTTCACTATTCAACCTTATTTTCCACTTATTACAGTATTTTGAACACTTTTCCAATGCTGTGGTAAGATGCCTAGCAATAGTGTCAACCCGAAAACACGACTGTAAACTTCGATCTTCTAAAGTAACATTTCTCCTCTAATGACTGTCATTGTTAGAACTCGCCCAATTCTATGTATAATGAAAATATAACAAGTCTGAGGTTAGTTAATGATGCTAAATGTTCAGGTCTAAGTAGCCAAACTCTAGGAGGTGATTCTAGACGTCATTTCCAACAAAAAATTTCCTTTGAATTAGGGTCTGTTTCCGAAAGGAAAAGCAGTTATGCCCAATTTTCTGTTGTTGGTTTTTTAATTACCTAGTCATGTTTTTTTTAGCACTTTCCTCCGAAGGAAAGGAAGCTATTGAGGTTGCACTCATGACGGAATTTTTGAAAACTTTCTTCGAATCTTTATCGATCCTACCTAGTAGACACCAAAAATGACACGGTTAAAATTTATATATATATATATATATATATATATATATATATATATATATAAATTTTAACCGTGTCATTTTTGGATATATATATATATATATAGTTATATATGTGTCCGTTATCACGATAACGGCGAGAGTTTTTGTTTCTTCCCCACGAAACTTGGTATGTAGTATTCCCCCATCAAACGATTGAACGAGTTCGTTAACCAACAAAATCGGTCCATCTGGAGAGGGGATTTACTCCGGAGCCAAAGTTGTTTTTTGACAATACCAGCCATAATTTTTGTCGAATTTCAACGAAAATCGGCATTCGTTCTGGTCAACTAAAGACAAAAATGTGTTGTAAAAATAAACTAAATCGGTTCATTAGGAGGGGGGTTTACTCCGGACTCAAATTACTAATTTGCTCATACCGGTCGTAGAAAAATGGGTTGTAAAAATAAACTATATTCGGTTTATTTTGAGAGGGGGCTTACTCAGGACCTAAATTACTAATTTGCTCATACAGGTGGTAATTTCTGCTGCATTGCAACGAAACGCGGTATACGTCCTGGGTATCTAGTAAGGAAGAAGTGTTGTAAAAATGAACTAAATCGGTCTATCGGAAGGGGGGGATTTACTTTGTACTATGTTTGAATTGAATTGAAACAGGTGTTATTTATGTTTTTATTTTATTTATCTATATAGGTTATTTTCAGCAAATTATTCAGGAATGCACTCGACTCTACCCAATTCCGAGGAAAGTGCTTAGTTATCCAGCTCCTGCGTGACGGACTTTTTTATTGAATAAGAATTGCTTCAAATCTGTTCAAGATAATTAAATTCTAATTCTGTCATAAAACAGAAAAAAAATCCTTTTAAAAAACAGTAATTTAATTTACGGAATTCATTGATAGAAGATTGATTTTCTAGACGTCCACTAACGCACTTCTGTTTTACTCGATGAATTAGAGGTTTCTAGTGATTTTTTTTCGCAACGACGACAGTTAATTATCGAGGAATGCGTGAAAAGACTGCCTTAAGTTGAGGGATCAAAAAATGGCGACCTATTATAATATTATTCCATACAAAATCGGAGGCATACTCACTCCTATATTTGGGGGGGGGGGGGTTAAAGCAGGTGTGGTTGGAGCTGGGAGGGTTGTTGGAGGGATGGATGAATTCCTTTTCACAATTTAAGGGATCTGGGGTAAAATAGTGCCACGAAACATTGTAAATAAAACTTAACTGTAGCTGTTATGTGTTGGATATTATGTGGGACTATCAATTTTAATTGTTAGGGGCAACAAGATTAAGTATCATACAGAGCCAGTAGTATTATTTTAGTAGCATTTGCATGATAGGCTGATAGTCCCACATAATATCCAACATATAGCAGCTAGAGTTGCCCCGACCCCTTTGTGTTTTAAATATGCTTTAGCGATGACTAAACTGAAAAAAGAAAATTACAAAAAAGTGTCAGCTCATGCGGGGTGGCCATGTACGAAAAAAGAAGACTTTATGATATATAGTACATTACGAATTCTTTTCTTTCTTTTTTTCATCCTGTATGGATTCCCGAAGTACAGCCGTTTATTTTCGGGACATTTATTTATATATATATATATATATATATATATAAACATACAGAGGTAGAGTCAGTGAAGGTTTGAAGAAATCCTCGAAAATACGCCATAGAGTGCAACCTCACAACAAACAAATGACTGCATGAAAATTAATTCCAGTAATTTCTGTAAAAAGCATATTTTCCCAGTTTTAATAATTTTTAATGTGATTTTCTCAAGATAAGAGTGTAGGATCAATAGGAGAACTAGTTAGATCACCGACAGATGTTGATTTAATGGAGAACTGTACCAGCTGTTACATTAAGTTTGAACAATTAGTTGGAAAGCAGTTCACAAGAATTTTATTAAATATACAGGGAGGTGTATGATGAACAACTTTTAATAATGAAATCTCTTACACACACACACATACACAGACACGCATATACACAATGCTGTCCTAATGAACCGATTTTGTTTATCTTTACAACACATTTTTCTAATAAAATGGCCACAAAGAACCGAATTTCGTTGAAAAACAACAACAATTACGACCGTTATGGACAAATAACCACTTTGGGTCCGGAGTAAATCCCCCCTCCTCCAGATTGACCTATTTTGCTGGTTAACGAACAACGGTTGTTGTTAAGGATAGAATATACCCAGGGTCACCACATAGGGGGGACTGCCCGGTACAGATGACCCGGGCCCCCAGGGCGCCGTAGGGGCCCGGGCCGGGTTTCGCTAATTGGAAAAAAATGTATAGGTTATGAGCTGGTAAAAAGAATGGGGTTTAGAAATATAGACGGGCGTAGCCTATATTTATTGGAATGGGATCTATATTTTTTTTTAATATACATAAACGACAAAACAAGTGCAGTCCCAGAATATTTTATTTCATTGGGAGTCGTAATAAAACTACAAGTACCGAAATTGACCTTCGCTGCACAGATTGTCGGCTTTTAGTCAACTCAAGATGAAAATAATTTTAAAATGTCCAAAGTCCTATAGCAAAGTACAAGAATTTTCAACCTGGCTCTGAGAAGGGGGGCCCGTGATCTGGTCCTGGGCCTTGAGAAGTGGGGACCCGTGATCTGGTCCTGGGCCCGGCTTTGAGAAGTGGGGGCCCGTGATCTGGTCCTGGGCCTGGCTTTGAGAAGTGGGGGCCCGTGATCTGGTCCTGGGCCTGGCTTTGAGAAGTGGGGGCCCGTGATCTGGTCCTGGGCCCGGCTTTGAGAAGTGGGGGCCCGTGATCTGGTCCTGGGCCCGGCTTTGAGAAGTGGGGGCCCGTGATCTGGTCCTGGGCCCGGCTTTGAGAAGTGGGGGCCCGTCATCTGGTCCTGGGCCCGGCTTTGAGAAGTGGGGGCCCGTGATCTGGTCCTGGGCCTGGCTCTGCGATATGGAGGCCCTGAATATACCATGTTTCGAGGCGAAAAAAAACAAGACGTCATGAGTGCAACCTCAATAGCTAGGTACTTCCCTTTGAAGGAATGTGGTAAAAGCCGTCCGAATCACCCCTTCCCTTCGATATCGTCGGTACAACAAGTTTTGTTACTTGAAAAAAGTGTTCACGTGTTTTCTACATCCCGATAGGGAGGATAAAACTTTTGAAGTCAACCCTATAAAGCAATCAAGAGGTACTCACTTCAAAGGTCATATTTTTTTTTTTTGGAAAACCTTTTTTTGTCATTATAGGTAAATGGAAAATGTTCTAATGATTGTTTTTTTTTTTTTGCATTTTTTTGTGTTTGAAGTGCACATTTCCCGTTAGGCACCCCTCCCCAATATTGTCGAAAGGAGATTCTGTGCCACAGGCAGATAAAGAGTAAGGCGAATATTCAACAATATATCTTGTGCCGGGTAGCTGATATCTCGGGCTGAGCAGGGAGTTCGGGGGAAATGTGTGCCCAAGGGGCGGGGATATTGGCCTCACAGATATTGCACAAATGCAAAGTATCAAATGTGAAAAAACTCAATATTCATTTTTAATCTCTACTAATTGCTGTTGGACTGATATACATTGTGGCAAACTCTCGAAAATTAAAGAAAAATAATTATAAATTACAGAAAATCAAACCAACTCATTCACTCACTGACTATCATCGCCCCGCCCAAACTACTTGACAGAAAAATTAGATATTTTGAATGGACACTCCCTTTAGGATGTAAACACTTGCTAACAAAGTTTCTTTTTATATTCAAATTTTGATGTATTTTTAGAGTGATTTGAATGTTTAGTTTTAAAGAGAGCATGCTCGCCTAAGCAGCATGCGTTGCTAAGACGATAACAGAACAGCTGTTATCGTACTGTATGATACAGTCTGTATCTATTTCATACTACCTGTATACCAGTGCTTCACCACGGCCGATAAGTATTTTTTTATATTGAGTTTAATAAGATATTATCGGCGCTAGTGACCTAGATGTAGATGCGCCGTAAAAAAAAAAAAAAAAAAAAAAAAAAAAAAAAAAAAAAAAAAAAAAAAAAAAAAAAAAAAAAAAAAGATATTATCAAAATTAACGCTACTACATAATTTTGTACAGCTTATTATTGCACGGACTTTAAAGTTACCCAGGAACTACAACAACCGCTTAAAAAGTTAGGTAAACAGAGACAAATCCACGTTGAAAAGCATAAAACTAACAAATTTGAAGTTTTAAGCACTTATCTCTTCGATTGACATCGCCTCACCGAACATTACAACAGAATCTTATTGTAGAGAATTTAGTAACTTTTGAATAGCCGCCTTCCACTTACTACGAGTTCCCAACCGTTTTCGAGATATTTTAGAAAATCTACTGACATCAGAAAACTTTGTATCACCATTCATACAATTTTGCGTTTCTGAATACCCAAACAGAAAATTAGTTTTGAAAAGTATTTCTATCAATTTTTCTGGTAAATGGCTACAGAATTTGCTTAAAAAATGGTTTCATTCGTTTTCCTACGTTAAGGAATCTTTCGCACGAATTTCGCTCCAAAAACCATGTTCCAGTAAACGTATTCAACTGGTCAATGAACTTGACGTTTTAAATGAGAAGAAAGATTTTTGTACCAAATGTTATCAAAATCTAACCATTTTTGAGCCGATGAGGAACTTCTTAATAATTCAAACCCCCCTAAAAGTACTTAAACCTTTGAATATAAAAAAAAAAATTTCTTAGCGAGTGTTTACATTCTAAACGGATTGCCTGTGCAAACTTTTTAAATTTTTGTGTTAAGTGGTTGGGGATATTATTACCTCGGATGGACCATCACCAGGGCTTAAATTCTAGGAGGGACAAAATCACAGTTTATTTCAAGTCAATAGATAATGAACGGTAAGAGCTGTTCTCTTATCGTCCTAGCAAGGCATGCTACCTAGGCTTGGCTGCTCTAACCAACTAAAACTTTAAACCCCTCAAAAAATACTTAAAAATTCGAATATCAAAAAATCCTTTCTTAGCGAGCGTCTACGGTCTAAAGGGAGTGTCCATGCAAAATTTCAAGTTTTTCTGTCAAGCGGTTTGGGCTGGGCGATGATATAGGTCAAATATATAGTAGATTATTTTTTTTTGAATTGCGGTTAATTTCAACTATGACGGCAGTCCTTGAATTACTAAAAATAAAATGTCCCTCATAGAGTCTACACTATGAGGGACAAAATTATCAGTTTAATTGAGGTTCATTTCAACTTGTCCCCCATAGAGTTTTTATGGTGATGGTCCATCCGAGGTAATAATATCCCGAACCTTTTCAAAGCCTCCTCACCCTTCAGCATCCCCAGTCACAAAACTTCTTGGTAATGCTCCCAAATATAATGGGTGTTTCCAAATGACATCTCAGAAACATGTTTTAAAATGTTAAAAAAAAAAAAAATCAGTCCCGTAACAGGCCACGAGGGCCCTGAGGGGCAGATACTATAGAGGTATCTGATTCATGACCATACGGCACACTAACGAGATAGTATGGTCAGTATTATGCTCCGGCCGCCTGATTTTCCCCTTGGCTGCTTCGACTGCTGGAGTCATTAGCACCCAAGGTACCCATTATTAAATAAATTAAAGGCTGGGTCGGCCTAGGGACGGTCAGGGAGGCCGAATTCAACACATGAACGGAGACACTAGAAGAAAAAATCTTTAGTGCTTGCTCGGGATTTGAACTCAGGCCTCCAGCTTATTAGTCCAGTGCTCTACCACTGAGCTAACCTCGCCCCTTTAAAATGTTAACGTACATTTATTATTGACAACGAATTTTAACCTGTGGTATAACTCCTGATGCTGGTAACCTATAGATAACGGGTCTCTAAGTTATCTGTTTGTTGCCAATGGTCCGGAGCGCCCCCGTGTCAAGAAACATTATATTTTGATTACTTATCAATCGATGAATAACTTATTGTATGACGGGAACCGTGTTATAATAAACTGCAAAAAATGTTATAGTCGCGTTAATTTTGCTGATACATTATTTAACGCATTAACAAAACTACTTGCCTGCCGTGACGAAGCACGGGCCTTCAGCTAGTAATCTGTAAGGTACCAAGCAACTTTTCACATTCGATACTTTGCATTTGTTCCGACGATTTATTGATCGTTTTCCAAGTTGCACAAAATCTCGCCGTTTCTAATCAAAACTACCGCGAAAACAGATCTGTCAATCTGTTTGATTTATCGCAATTCTTTTCACCCAGTGTGGACATTTTTATTTCTTCTGCCTAAGAATCAATGGTTTTTTTTGCAGTACAATCCGTGGCCTATACGATCCCGGGCAAAAGTGATGTGTTTTTATTATGAAATGACTCCACAAACTGTTTCATTAAAACTCAATTAATAGAAACTTAAACAAGCATAAGACAGTTCTTGAGAAGACTTAAGTTAAAGAAATATTACACAATCTTGTATTACACAACTTATTCAAAACAATAGCTTAATTTCCATTATCATCGAAACCATAGAACTCAACAGGTTTGTTTCATGCTTTTATCACAATAACAGTGACTTCAATAGTTCACCACTTACCTAATCTATTATTATTCTCATTAAATTCATGGTCACATTTTCATTTCCCCATGTTTTACCACGTGCATGCAGGATTTATATCGTGTTTGTAAAATCTGGGCTGTGCTCAACCTACTGAATCAGCAGAAACAAAACTATTCAGGATAACATAAAAAAAAAATTACGTATCTCAGGAGCTGCATAACAAAGCACAGTGCTCAAAAGATGGATAGTGTACACTGTTTCCCTAAATAATTTGCACAAAATAACCGATATATAAGCACACCATTCAGGTTCCGATTTTTAGATCGACTTGTGGTCCAATTTCCGAAGGTGGACCACAACTCGGATCGTGAATGGGACGATTCGGAACATTTAGAGGGAGCGAGAGTGGGGGAGTCGGATCAAAGTCGTCCAACTTAGCTCAGTCAGTTCTTGGCCTTCGGGCATCTTCGGTCTACACTCGATACATTTTTGGGCTCGTGAGCGACGAACACAGTCCAGAAAACAGACTAGGACTAAAGTTGGATCGCTAACTGGATAGCAAGGCGGAGTGTGAGTGGAGTCTACTATCCAATTAGTAGTCCTACTAAGTCGTACTGCAAATCGAATGGCCTGCTATAAACATGAATAATTTTGCTCTTTTATATTTGTAATGAACAGCCGAGCCAGGTACATCACAAGCCGGACGCAGCGTCCATGCTCAGCCATCCTCGTGGTAGAAACATCATTTGAACAGGCCCCCAACCACGATTTCTAGTAAACCGATTATTAAATAATTTCCAAGGCTTAAAATTGTTGTCGAGGAAGAAACATTTTCTTGGGATTTTCTTATATATCTTGAACCTGTTACGGAAATCATAGTGAATGTTTTGTATCTATTCGAAAGCTTATTTAAATTCCTACAAATATGATTCTTATGTGATTTGTTTCTTTGTTTTGTTTTTTTCAAGCGTGCATCCACTGATGTGTTTGTTGCCCTTTTCTTATTGTACAAACCTACTTATCAGGCTTTCAATATGAAAAATGAGCAATCTTGAGCAGGATCTCTAAATTAGCTCTGTTATTTCAAACTTATTGATACTTAGATTATAAAGCAAGTCCAAAAACAGTACATGATAGTAACGTAAACTCTAAATTCTAGATAGTAAACATCCTTGAAAGGTTTATTTATTTATTTAAAAACTCTAATTGCTGTCATTATTTCCACTTTGACGTCAAATTTATTCATCCTGTTCGTATCCAGGCGTTCTTAGCCGTTACCCCCCGTAAGCTTATAACTCACGTCTGACGTCAAACCGACGGCGCAACCCTAGGGTACTGGTCAAAAATGTAAATGTGTGTGTGTGTATATATATATATATATATATATATATATATATATATATATACACATTTAGATATAAATACATAGAAATTTGAACGGTATATAACTATATAATATAGTGGTTTCCAAATCCACCCGTCCATCAACTTAATGATATATATATATATATATATATATATATATATATATATACACATATATATTCGAGGACGGGGATTGATGAAATATTTCAAACATTATTTCATGCGTAGTGCAGACCCAATAGCATAATGTATTCGGGAAGTGTTAATAAAAGACCACAGTAAACGTAATTTATTATATGTAATTAAAACTGACGAGCTCTGGCTGTGGAAAGGTAATAAGGTTACACTTTATGCAAATTTTATTAATTTATTACGGCCCTAGGATATTAACGGACTGCGGTAGAGGTATATAATAAAACTATATTTTAAGGAGATTAATGTCATGCTTTGATACAGTAAAGCTGAGCTCATGTCCTCTCTTACTCCATAGGAAACCTACTTATGAACTCGAACCCACCCATGTCGCAATCTGGAAGTACCGTCTCTAGATAATATCTTGTCTCAGAACTCGTAGAGCCCTAAAATATCTGTGATTTAAAATACTATATATATATATATATATATATATACACTAGCTGACCCAGTAAACGTTGTTTTGCCATATAAATCCTGTCTAGTGATTATTTTGGTAGTGAAATAATAATTTCGTACCTGTTGCGGGTATATATTTATATATATATATATATATATATATATATATATATATATATATATATATATATGAGGTACAAGCTGATACCCGACGTTCAATGCTACAGCTACTTTCTCCTTCTAGAAAAGCAAAAATAAATTAGAAACCAAGTAAGTAATATTAAAATCTAATAATGCAAATCAGTAACTGTTCGGGTTCAGAGTTTCGAAGCCGTGACCTCCGAACTGTGAGTCCTAGACGACTTGGACCTAGCCTATGACACTCCCAGGATCAAGACCTTCCTGTGTGCCAAGTTTTGTCAAAATCGGTCAAATTGTGTGGTTTTGTATAAGTAACTTACAGACAAATAGCTGCTAGACGTTTTTGACCTAACCTATGACAATCCCCGTATCAAGACCTACATTTGTGCCAAGTTTAATCAAAATCAGTATATATATATATATGTGTGTGTGTGTGTGTTTGTCTGTTAACACGATAGCAGCCAGAGTTTTTGTTTTTTCGTCACGAAACTGGGTATATAGCGTTCAATTAGCAAACGATTGAACGAGTTCGTAAACCAACAAAATCGTTCAAACGGAAGGGGGGGGGGGGGTTACCCCGGACCCAAAACACTAATTTGACCTTGCACGCCGTAGTTTATGATATATTTCTACGAAACTTGGTATTCGTAGTAATAATCCACAGAGAAAAATGGGTTGTAAAAATAAACTATATCGGTTCATTAGGAGAGGGGGTTTACTCCGGACCCAAATTACCAATGTACTCATACCGGTCATAATTTCTTCTGAAACGCGGTATACGTCGTGAGTAACTCATGAGAAAGAAGGGTTGTAAAAAATGAGCTAAATCGGTCATTCGGAAAGGGGGGTTTACTTTGTAATACATTTCAATAGAAAAGCCCGCCAGACGTAGGTTCGCAAGGCCGCCGCAAAGAGCGCTTTCTACCATTAGAGGGACTGTATCCTGTTCCTGCGTCAGATCAAACGACGAAAATCTGAAGTTTTTTTGTATTTTTTAACTAGTGTAGTACCATGTATAATCATAACTCTGGAAGCAAATTAATTACAAAATTAATAATTGAGCAGTTACTCATTACAAAATTAACGTTTTCATTTTATTTATATAGGATATTTTAAGAAAATTATTCTGGAATGCAGTCTACACTACCCCAAATTAGTTATGCAGCTCCTGCGTGACGGACTTTTTTCTTTTTTAAGCCGATTAAAGACAAACAATCGAGTAAAACGATTCTCACAAGCGATTATCCAGCTGTAGAAATCGTTCCTTGGTCCGAGAGAGAAATATTGCTAAAATATGCAGCTGCAGGTCGGAAAGTACGGGAAGCCTAAAGCTCGCTGAGCAAGCGATATTAAGGGAATGGATCGAGAAAAAAAAAGCGAGAAAACGGACTTGGAGGTTGTCCCTCGTATTTCCAGAGAGATATAAACTTCGTATCTAGTTTATACAGAAGGTTATCTATCCTTTAGATATATCGATACTTTATTACTATCTAACATATCATCATAGGCTAGAACAAAGCCTATGATACGCCCCGAATCAAGACCTGCCTGTATGCCAAGTTTGGTCAAAATCGTTCATATATAGTAGACTAGCTGAATACCCGTGCTTCACCACTGCCGATAAGTATTTTTTATATTGAGTTAAATAAGATATGATAAAAATTAACGCTACTACATAATTTTGTACATTTTATTATACCACGTCATATTATATGTTATTTATCACTTGATAAGTAATTAATGCATAATGTTTCCTGACGTTGGGGCGCTCCGGACCAGTTTCAAGAAAGAGCTTATGGAAACACCATGTGGAGGAAACCGTGCTTGTTTCCGTTGGAGAGAAAAAAAAAATACAACAACCGCTTAAAAAGTTAGGTAAACAGAGACAAATACACGTTGCAAAGCATAAAACTAACAAATTTAAAGTTTTAAGCACCCACCGCCCGGGACAACTGTACCCGGCTGTTCCTCCCATGTGGCGGCCCTGCCCACCGAACATTACAACAGAATCTTATTGTAGAGAATTTAGAGTTCCCAACCATATTCCTGATATTTTAAAAAATATACTGAAATTCCGAAAACTTTGTATCACCATTCATACAATTTTTAACCATATACTTCGTTTCTGAATACCCAAACAGAAAATTAGTTTTGAAAAGTATTTCAATCAATTTTTTTGGTAAAGGGCTACAGAACTCGCTTAAAAAATGGTTTCATTCGTTTTCCTATGTTAAGGAATCTTTCGCACAAATTTCGCTCCAAAAACCATGTTTTTGACCTTTTAAATGAGAAGAAAGATTTTTGTACCGAATGTTTTGTATATGTTGGACTGTTTATGAGCCGATGAGGAACTTCTTAATAATTCAACCCCCCCTAAAAATACTTAAACATTTGAATATTAAAAAAACCTTTCTTAGCGAGTGTTTACATTCTAAACGTATTGTCCGTGCAAAATTTCAAATTTTTGCGTCAAGTGGTTCGGGATATATTATTACCTCGGATGGACCATCACCAGGGCGTAAACTCTATGAGGGACAAAATTACATTTTATTTCCACTAATTCAAGGACTGCCATCATAGTGGAAATTAACCTCAATTAAAAATAAGACTATGAAATAAATAATGTACGGTAACAGCTGTTCTTTATCGTCCTAGCAACGCTTGCTACCTAGGCTTGCATGTTCTAACCAACTCAAACTTTAAACCCCTCTAAAAATGCTTAAAAATTCGAATATCAAAAAATCTTTTCTTAGTGAGTGCCTACATTATATAGGGAGTGTCCATGCAAAATTTCAAAATTTTCTGTCGAGTGGTTTGGGCTGGGCGATAATAGGTCAGTGAGTGAGTGGTATTTGACAAATATATAGTGTGGATTTGTATAAGAAACAAACTGACATACAGACACGAGATTTATATAGATGAGGAACTTTTTCCTAATTTCGATCTGTTTTGAATTATGTCACTTTATTTTTTTCTGATTGTTTCAGAACGGGTTGCCTTCTGCAGAGAACCCATACGTCTTCAATGGTGACTTCGTTGATAGAGGTCGGAAAGGTATGGAAGTGTTTCTTCTTCTGCTGACGTGTCTCCTTGTCTTCCCTGATGGAGTCTTCCTGAATAGGGGAAACCACGAAGATCACGTTATGAACACCAGGCAAATAGATTTTTTGTACAAATTTTTAGTTTAACAGTAGATTAGTAAAAAAAAATATTTAATTTAGGGGCTTTGCATCAATGGCAATAAGCCCTAGCAAAAAATGAGATATTGTGAATTTTATTTATTTTTGTAATGTAAACGTATCGTACGGACTGTCAACAGATAATAATCAACTGAGAAATGAAGAATATTCTGTCAAAATGACGAGAAGTTGTCTTGACAAGGCTTAGGGTTGGCCAATCAATACTTGCACAAACCTATTTAACTAAAGGAAATGATAGGCTAAAGGTTCCGGGGTGTAAGGAACATTTTACTATAAAGCAAATTGTGACAGAACCGAATTATTCATTAGGCCGGCCATACATGTTCCGGTATACCGTAGAGGTTTACCTGTACTGGTGACCTGCGCAGGTAAACAGGAGCGTGTGTGCCAGTCCTTCCGGTATATCTGTGCAAGCGTAGCGACCTGTACAGGTATACCAGAGAAGAATTTAAATTCAATTCTTTTTACCTGCGCAGGCGAGTAGACCTGAGTGTGTGTGTGTGTGAGCCATCCGGTATACCTGCGCAGGTGTGAGATTAGCTTAGGCGAATTCTCCGACAAAGGTCAGCGTTCCTTAGTTAGACAGTGACTGTTGATATGAAATTGAAATAAACTGCATTACATGATTATATAATGATGTAAAGTCATCAATGAGTTCGAGTAATTCTAATTATCAAGAACATCAACAAATAAATGTGAGACATTATTCAAAATGGCCGTCAGAATCTGAATGGTTCAGTGTAGCCAATTTTTATTGAAAAATACTTTTGACCAAATTTTGAAATTTGACTATTTTGACCTAGCCTAGGAGATTTCTCGTATCAAGGCCTACCTGTTTGCCAAGTTTGATCAAAATCGGTCAAACGGTGTAGATTTGTATAAGGAACAAACAGAGAAACATACATACGTACACACATACAGACTCGTTATTTTTATATATATAGATCGGACGCGGGGAACCATTTCCAAGGCCATATCTACATATATCGGTCTTTGGGAAAAAATGAAGAAAAACTAGATTTTTCTTGAGACTTTCAAATATAATTTATATAGCATTTCCAAGTCTATTTGATCCTTTTCCAAGTCAACTGTAACCTTTTCCAATTTAAATGTAACCCTTTCTAATTCAAATGTAACCCTTTCCAAATCAGTTGAAACCCTTTCCAAAACAAATGTAACGATTTACAACTCAATTGTCACCCCTTTTTATTTCAATTGTAACCGTTTCCATTTCAATTGTCACCCTTGACATTTTTTGCAAATTGGCCTTAATGGGGAATCGGCGAATTGAGGGCGAATATTAAAAATATTTTTATTTAAAAAAAAAAAAAAAAAAAAAAATTAACGACGCAAGCCATTTAGGTTACTAGCCAGATCGATTTTTTATTTCTTTTTTTTAAATAAAAATATTTTTAATATTCGCCCTCAATTCGCCCATTCCCCATTACGGTCAATTTGCAAAAAATTTCAAGGGTGACAATTGAAATGGAAACGGTTACAATTGAAATAAAAAGGGTGACAATTGAGTTGTAAAGCGTTACACTTGTTTTGGAAAGGGGTTCAACTGATTTGGAAAGGGTTACATATGAATTGGAAAGGGTTACATTTGAATTAGAAAAGGTTACATTTGAATTGGAAAGGGTGACATTTGATTTGTAAAAGGTTACAGTTGACTTGGAAAAGGTCCAAATAGACTTGGAAATGCTATATATTATATCTCAAAACCGGTACAAAAATCGTAGTAAATTTAAGGAAGCTATTCGAGAGCTTATTATATTTCCATTTATTTATAAGATCAGCGAAGTTAAGCAACGTCGGGCGTGGTCAGTACCTGAATGGGTGACCGACCACGTGCTGTTGGCATTATAAAAAGAGTGGCAACCTATCGATAGCCCGGCGCCAATAGCCAAATAGTTGATCTGCCGTAAAAAAAAAAAAGAAAAAAGAAAAAACTAGATAGATCGGTGCAAGAATGGAATAATTTCTGCTTAGGACCCGTCCGGTTCCTGTTTTGGGGGCTAAAATCGTGCATCGGTTGAGATTTGATTTTACGTTTCGACATGTGTTCACATTTTTCACCAAATGATTAAGACAAAATGTTAACTGTTTCTTTTCAAAGCTTTCAAAATAACACTGAACGGAAACGCGCTAAGATGTCGCAGTTCCTACGAGTCGGACTTTTATTAAGATAAGATCGAACCTCGACAATATTTACATTCTCTGTCCGACCAATATCAACTGTCTGCGGTCTACACACAAAAAATATATATCCCAGTCGGAGTTTTATTTAATATTTCCCCCGTTTTCGTGATGAGTGCTCGCAATATGAAGGGGGCTGCAAAAAAAACAAAAAAAAACACTAAAATGTGATATCTGCCAGAGTTTATCTCCAGAGAGGTTTAATAACGTGAGAAAAATTGGATATGTTCGTCACTAGAAGCCTCACGAACCTCCATCCTCTTCCCGTAACCTCATTTCTCGACATTCGTGTGCTTTCGGAGTAACCTCCCAGTTCAAGATATTTTGGAATTAAAGAGAACGAGGAGGTCGATACCTTAGCGAAAAGAGCTGTAAATGAAGGAATCCCTTATCACAATGTTCCAAAGAATGATATCATTAATTACCTGAAGGAAATAGTCTGGCAAAACTGGCAATATACATGGCAGATAATAGAGGACAATAAATTAAGAGAAATAAAATCTACAGTTAAAGCTTGGAAGACCCCACCCAGCATCAATAGAAAACATGAAGTTGCCTTAAGTCGATTGGGGATTGGGCATACAAGATGAACGCATTCATTCCTTTTTTTCTAAAGAACCACCCCCAATCTGTGAATCATGCAACGTTCAAGTAACAGTGAAACATTTACTTACAGAATGCCGAATATATCAATCAATTAGAGAAGAGCTAATGTTATCAGACATCATGGATGAAATCCTTGGAGATGATGCTGATAACGTTAGAAAGCTATTAAACTTTATAGACAAAACAGAACTAATTAATAAAATCTAAAGCATACAATTGAACAGATAGCGAATGGTGAGTGTGTTTAATGTTTGTGAGTAAGGTTGAATGGAACTGGGTTTGTGTATGTGCGTAGGTGTGTCCATGTGTATATGTGTACATTTTGAGTATGTTTGTATCTATATTTGCCAATGAAAATGACATTGCAAGTAATCTCAGTAAGCAAAATAAACCAGAATCAATAATAAATAATTAAATAAAATTCAAAAGCTGATCTAACCATTTAATAAATTCAAAAGTAATAAGAAAATATTACGGCGTTAATGACCCTAAGGTTGACACGCCTTAAAAAAAAAAAAAAAGATATTTTGCTTGTAGGGCAGGCTATGCTTGCCTCAGGGGAGGGATTCTTCAGGGGCGAAAATTTACATACATTCAAGAAAAATTATGCGTACGTTCTAAGGAATTTTTCAGACCTTTATGAGTAATAAGATTTTGTCACGCAGGAGTTGTTTAAACTAAGCACGTTCGCCAGCTATAGAACGCAAGCTATAGAAAGGAAAACGTCTTCCGCTTGAAATTGAATCAGGAATGAATTTTTGAAAACTTTCTTCAAATCATCAACGATCCCAAAAACGGCACAAAATAAATTATTTCTTTATAGGATTTACAAGCCCTCAATGAAGCGATTTGATAAACCCTTGTATAACTTAAGACAATCTGTATATATACACTTTTATATGTAACTAGCTGTTACCCGGCGTGCCATGCTACACCTACTTTCTACATATAGAAAAGCCTAACTAAATTAGAAACCAAATAAGTATTGTTAAAATCTAATAACACGAATCTGTAACTGTTATGAACCCGTGGCCTCCCAACTGTGAGTCCTAGACGACTTTGACCTAACCTATAACACCCCCTGTATCAAGACATACATGTATACCAAGTTTCGTAAAAATTGGTCTAACGGTGTGGATTTGTATAAGGGACAAACATACAGACAGACAGCTGGGAGATTTTTTTGACCTAGCCTAAGGCACTCCCCAGATTAAGATCTACCTGTGTACCGAGTTTAGTCAAAATCGGACGAACGGTGTGGATTTGTATAAGGGACAAACATACAGACAGACAGCTGGTAGACGTTTTTAACTTAGCCTACGACAATCCTCAGATTAAGATCCACTTGTGTACCGAGTTTAGTCAAAATCGGACGAACGGTGTGGATTTGTATAAGGGACAAACATACAGACAGACAGTTGGTAGATTTTTTTGACCTAGCCTAGGAGATTTCTCGTATCAAGACCTACCATTATTCCAAGTTTGGTCAAAATCGGTCAAACGGTGTAGATTTGTATAAGGAACAAACAAACAGAAAAACAGACAGACACGTGATTTTTATATATATAGATAAACAAAATAAACGTTAAACGGCAGAACATTATTTTTGTGTGTGTTTTCGCCACTAAACTTAGTACCTATATAACACACGAAGATTTAACTGACGATTTTATATTAAATTGATATACCATTTGCATTCTGTCACGTCAATTCAGGGTGGTAACCTATAGATAACCCGTCCTAAAATTCGTCGTTAATAATAAATGGACGTTAAAAATTAAAATTAAAATTAAAATGTCACGTCAATTTAATCCCTAATTCAATATCTACATTCTATAATGTTATGGACGGCGAAGAAGGAAAAAAAACAGTTTTATTGCTCAAAGCGGGAAAATTCATTAAAACCGAAATATATATATATATATTTCTCTTCTACATAATTTGGTAATTTAATTAAAAAATTATTAAAGTAATTATTTTTCTCTTCATAAAAAATTGTTGAAATATAAACGCTCTACTGAGTTAAGTCTTGTGGCCTCTAATTGTAAGTTATCTTGATCACTTTCCAAAAAGAACTTATTAGCTTCTTGGGTTGTTCTCATCAAAGAAGTTTTGAAAAATATATTCAAATTCAAATTTGTATTAGAAATAACCCCCCCCCCTTCAGATGGACCAATTTTGGTGGTTAAAGGACTTGTTCAATCGTTTAGGACGAGCATGCTGAAAACCAAGTACCCCAGGGAAAAAGAAAATAACATTGTGGCCGCTGTCTTGTTATCATACAGACAGACACACACACACACATATATATATACTAGCTGACCCGGCAAACGTTGTTTTGCCATATAAATAATTTCCTAGTAATTTCTAGTGTAGACAAAAAATAGCTTACTTATTGTAAGTATGTATGTATGTTAGAATGTGTATATTGTATGTATGTAAGAATGTGGTATATGCGTGAAATAAGCATGGAGCGCTGTGAACGATGAGGGAATATAAAAATAACAAAAGGCAAACATTATTTTTAAGTTATTATAATTTATTCCTTAAAATTATATATCATTAATTAAACAATTACGACAGTAACACTATTAAACAATATCAATCTCTTAATGCTATAGCGTGAACAATATTTTTTGTTAGTCCATCTTTAGCTAACACAAACAAACTGGATGGTAATAAAATATATAAATAAAAAAAAGTATACTTACAACACAAAATCCGTTGTTATTGGAAGCTCGTGTCACGTGTTGAGTACTTTTGAGGTTATAAAATCACTTGATTAACTAATCGTGCAAAATACACTCAAAATTGATAATTTAATTATTATTGATAAAATAGGAATGATTAAAAGTTAATATGAGAGTTACACTGAGATAGCAAAATAATAATTGTCAACGTTACTACTACACTTGATGCATAAACAATAATGATGGCCGACAACTGTGTAGGGAGTGAGAAGGAAGGAGACCGGCTTAGTTCTCATCCCTACTCCGTGCTGTTTACTGGCTATTAAAAAATAATGGTTGATCGTAGAAAGGTGAAAATTGAGGATTGTATGTATTTTTGTATGTTGTATCATAAAAAAATAGAAATTAAAAATTTTGTCTAAAAAATAAAAAAAAAATTTAGGGGTGGACTACCCCTAACATTTAGGGGGATGAAAAATAGATGTTGGCCGATTCTCATAGATACCGGATAAGCACAAAAAATTTCATCAAAATCGGTCAAGCCGTTTCGGAGGAGTATGGCAACGAAAACTGTGACACGAGAATTTTATATATTAGAAGATATTATATATATATATATATATATATATATATATATATATATATATATATATATATATATATATATGGGGCGAGGTTAGCTCAGTGGTAGAGCACTGGACTAATAAGCTGGAGGCCTGAGTTCAAATCCCGAGCAAGCACTAAAGATTTTTTCTTCTAGTGTCTTCGTTCACCGGTTGAATTCGGCCTCCCTGACCGTCCCTAGGCCAACCCAGCCTTTAATTAATTTAATAATGGGTACCTTGGTTGGTGCTAATGACTAGCAGTCGAAACAGCCAAGGGGAAAATCAGGCGGCCGGAGCATAGTACTGACCACACTATCTCCCTAGTGTGCCGTATGGTCATGAATCAGATACCTCTATAGTATCTGCCCCTCAGGGCCCTCGTGGCCTGTTACGGGACTGATTTTTTATATATATATATATATATATATATATATATATATATATATATATATATATATATATATATATATATATATATATTTGGATGGAACGGCCTTTTTCTCCAGCGGTTGTACTCCTCCTCACTTCTTCCTGGAATATTTCGATGGACTCATCTCCATCTTTGACAGCCAGGTACTTTTTGTTTCTTCCTCGGCAACCGAAGATGGTGATGAACCCATAGAAATATTCCAGGAAGAAGTGAGGAGGAGTACCACCGCAGGAGAAAAATGCCGTTCCATCCAAAAATATCATCCCAGCGACGAAAAACAAACATGAAACACGAATATATATATATATTATCGGGGATCATTATCGGAATTTAGTTGGAAGGAACGTTGATGTTATAATCAATTACGTAATAAATTGCTTTAAATAGTTTTATATTTTACTAAATGTTACAGTATCGACGCCGAAATATTAGGGTTTCGAATAGTAACTTAAACTAAGTTAGTCTGACATTAAGCATCTAAGTATTGGGGAAGTTCTCTCAGAACAGCACCTTCCTAATCACACGCTGGAACTTCTACCAGCACAATTTCACTCTCTGTCGCCTTGTCTTAGTAACTCTGCTTTTCAGGGAATTTCAACAACAATTGCATCTTCCAATTGTAACGAGAATTGTTTGCTATTAGCACATTTTGAAGTAATTTGTCCAATAAGCGAACTACTTTTACTATGATCATTCGGCGCTAATGGCCAAGATGTAGATGCGCCGTAAAAGAAAAAAAAAAAAAAAAAAAAAAAAAAAAAAAACTATGATCATTTCTCTTTCTAGAGGTTTCGCGCCATTTTGGTGTCTCTTTAGTCACCAAAAAAATAAATACATAAATAAAACCTACAGGGCCAGGTTGAGACTGGTTATTGAATAAATGAATCCAATATGGTGAAAAGGGGTCTCCCGTGGTCTAGTGGCCTTGGATTCATAAGCGGGAGATGGTGGGTTCGATTCCCAACCTCCGGCAGGAATTTTATCATCCCACGGCTCCCTGGTAAAATTCCTCGCTGCACCCTGAATGTCGGCGCTAATGACCTAGATGTAGATGTGTCGTAAAAAGTAGTCAGTGGTGGTGAAAAGTAGTCAGCTGATCAATAACAGTTGCTTCATATCGCCGTTACAAATGCAAAGTATCGAATGTGAAAATCACCACTTTTCAGAGTGGAAAAGCGTTTATTCATTACTTTTTTTTGGCCAGTAAAAAATTCGGCAGATTTGACCTTTTGATAGTGGAATACTTTCCCTTTAATAGAGTGATCTAAGATTCAAGAATTTGCCGTACATAAGTCCAGCAGAAATTATTAAAGATTGACAATGAAAGATGCATTTTTTCACATTCGTTACTTTGCATTTGTATCGACGATATGTAAAAAATTAATTAATTAATATGTAAATTAGTAGTTAACAAAATATAGCTAGAAAATAATAACACTTTTACACTCCTTGACCTCCAATTAAAAAATATATTTTTATTTTTATTTTTGATAATTAAATTAACGAAAATATATGCTCTTATGAACGGATTTTTGAAAAATATCTACTAATCTTCCGACATACTGTATGCCAAAAAATTGTATATGTGTGTGTGTGTGTGTCTGCTAACACGATAGGAGTCATAGTTCTTGTTTGATACATATCATCAAACTTGATAAATATTATTCACATACCAAATGATTAAACGAGTTCATTAAACAGCATAAGTGGTCCATATAAAGGCTGTAGTGTTTACTACATACTACTACTATTTTTGTTCCTAAAAATATGTGTAGTAAAAATAAACAAAATCGGTCCATTAGAAGTATTTTTGTATTTATATATCAAATCGGTAATATGCCACACACACACACAAGCACTTGCATGCCAGCAGAAATGCCCTAGTGTCGGCGCGCACTGACATATACACAAATACTCATATAAGAACATACGTTCTTAAACAGAAATATATACGTATATATATATATATATATATATATATATATATATATATATATATATATATATATATATATAGAGATGTGTTATTTTTGATGGTATTTAATCGTAATTAAATTTAATTACTGTAAGGTTCCATTATTATTAAAATTTATTATTGTTCAGTTTAATTATTGTTAGAATTACAATCAATAGTGAGAGGCAATCAAATATTTTTCTGTTTCGCGACACATATTATACGAATCGCGTGTATGTGATTTAGGTACCACTGGTCCTCGTGCTTAGGCAGGAGAGTCTGGTCCGCCATTCTTATTCCTATAGCCGCGCAAGCAACTCTCGTTATGTCCGTGTATGCCAGTGGCTTTTAATGGTTTATTTTCCGCTTCCCTTGGCGTCATAAGTTGTTCTTGGCATTATTATTCCTATATCCGGCCCATGTTTGTTATATTGGATCTTTCTGGACGCCTACCTACCCGGCGAATGGTGAGATACTTCCATGATTCCTTCAATTCTCTTCCTTTCTTCTCACCTTTCAATGCCGTACACCTGGAGGTGGATGCCCTGAAGGTAAGGCTAATTATTATTATTTTCACAATATGTTTGGGTTGTACCCATATTTCATCATATTTTGTCCTTTGCTTCTATACGAGCTCACCAGAGCAACGACATTTTCCCCCTTAATAATATCCCACAATATATATATATATATATATATATATATATATATATATATATATATATATATATATAAAATCAGTCCCGTAACAGACCGCAAGGACCCAGAGGGGCAGATACTGTAGAGGTATCTGATTCTTGACCGTACGGCACACTAGGGAGATAGTGTGGTCCACACTATGCTCCGGCCGCCTGATTTTCCCCTTGGCTGCTTCGACTGCTAGAGTCATTAGCACCCAAGGTACCCATTATTAATTAAATTAATTAAAGGCTGGGTGAGCCTAGGGACGACCTGGGACCCCAAATCCAACCCTCGATCGGCAGCACTAGAAGAAAAAACCTTTAGTGCACGCTCGGGTTTTGAACCTGGTCCTCCAGTTCATTAGTCGAGTGCTCTACCCCCTATATATATATATATATATATATATATATATATATATATATATATATATATATATATATAGGCTATAATGTGCTTAGTTTATTCAGTTTCCTGGCAGACCGAATTCTCATTAATAATAATGTCTTGGTGATTTTTAACCACCCCATAAGCATATGTTCGAATAATAAGCGCATTATAATCCCATATTTTGACAAAAGATTAATCCTAATTTCCTGAATCGGTGGAATATTAAAGGATACATACTATCCGCATAATTCTGAAGCCATTATCATGCAAACCCTGTTGTTTAATAATTAACTTGAACAAACCGTTTCCCAGGAGAAAGGGAGAACAAATATTTGTTTGTCATATACTTCCGCTTGATGCTCCACAATCCATTTATTTGTTCGTTTATTGATTCCTTCTGCTTTGTTTGAAGCGAGGACTCCTATGTGTTCCACAGGGTGTTAGATATCAGCTATTTTATTGGTACGTATTCTCATTTCTATAGCCGTATGCATTGCTTTTATCAATAATTTAATAATTAATGTATTTCAATAAGCTTAATTATATTTGCATTAATTATACTTCGCAGACAATATATTATTTAAACGTTTAATGGGTAATACTGCCTTGTGAGTTCAAAATCAAAGTAATTTTATCCAATTTATGGATACAAAATAAATCAATATTTTCCAATTTCTTATCTCAAAGCTTTTTTTTTTTTTTTTTTTTTTTTAAATCTGTACAGATTAACAGTACAATGATCAAGTATTTTATGTACAAGTTTACAAAACTGGCAAAAGCAAAATAAGATAAAGAAAATACAAAAATTGGAAGAAGCAAACCATCGTTGGCACTTCCAGAGGTGTCTCAATAAATATTTTAATGATCATGAAATAATCAGTAAATTGTCTCGGAGCCACTGTCTCTTAAGCCGCCTGGGAGGATTGTCTGGATGGGATTGCGAAGATAAGGATAGACCTTCAGGATTAGAATGGTAAGACAATTTGGAGTGAAACGTTTGGAAACGAGGATGGGATGTTCAAGTAACAAAAAAAAAATAATAATAAATAAAATAACGATAAGTCCATGCCCCTCTATCTCGACAAAATCCGTCGAAACATCGGTCATAAAATGGTAATAATTTAATGGAGGAAAAAATAGTTTCTTACTGTGCTAGAAAAAATCACGAAGAATCTGTAGCTAAAATTCGGAGTTTTTAAATTTCGGAGGATCAGCTACAATTTGAAATCGCTAGCTTATCGTCCGATTTGGAATTCATAGTTTTGAAAAAATAGATTTTTTTTTTTATAATTTCTTGTGATAATGACAAAGAAATGGCTGTTAATTTTAAAATTTACCTTCAGTTAAAAAATTTGTAGCACATTTAAACACTTTTTGGCACATAAACACTCTTGGATATTATTTTTGGTTTTCTAATTAGTTAAGGAAGCATTTAAGCCCATAAAAAGAAAATGGTAAAACAAAATTTGCAAGGTAGTATAACCCCTTAAGGATAACGCCCGTAATTTGCAAGGTAGTATAACCCCTTAAGGATAACGCCCGTAATTTGCAAGGTAGTATAACCCCTTAAGGACAACGCCCGTAATTTGCAAGGTAGTATAACCCCTTAAGGATAACGCCCGTAATTTGCAAGGTAGTATAACCCTTAAGGATAACGCCCGTAATTTCTCGGATACAGATTTAGTTTCGATATTCCCATGAAAGGGTTATCTCAGGCGCTAAATATATCGTCCCTACCATGTCAAACTATCGAATATGCAAATCGGAGAAAACGAGGAACGAAAATATTCTATCCATTTGCGAAGTAATATATTGAAAGTGGTCTTATTGGATACTTTATGCCATAAAGGCTATTCTAAAGGGATTAGGCCAGAGTTGGGCAAACGTTAGCGCGCGCTAAAAGCTGATACCTCTCCGCTAATTTTGCGAAACTGTAGAAAGCCAGCGCTAATAATTAGCGGTTAGCAGCGGCAGTGCGCTAACCGCTAATCTATTTATGAAATATCGTAATTGCTTTAGCTTAAGCTATAGTTACAACATTTTGTACAGTTACAAGTTGTAACAATAGCTTAAGCTATTAGCAATTACGATATTTCATAAATAGATTAGCGGTTAGCGCACTGCCGCCGCTAACCGCTAATTATTAGCGCTGGCTTTCTACAGTTTCGCTAAATTAGCGGAGAGGTATCAGCTTTTAGCGTGCGCTAACGTTTGCCCAACTCTGGATTAGGCTTGCGACAATTTACTTTGCTCTTGCAAAGTCCCGAATCTGAAAATCGAATCTTTTCATATTCGATAGTTTGACATGTAGGGACGATATATGAAAATATTTAAATGCCCTGATCCAAGCAATACAACAGTGATGGAAGATTCTTATAATATCTTTTCTCCTAACCTGGCAAGATAAGAGAAAAAGTCCGACTCGCAGGAACTGCGTCATCTTAGCGCGGTTACGTACATCTCGAAGAAATGGAATAGATTAACATCACAAATCACAGGAAACTGACAGTAGCCAACTTACTCAGAAGCGGATTAATTCTTAATCTGTATAAGTCAATATAATTATGTACTGAAAACGTACTTACTCTTCGACTACTGCTGAGAAGGCTCTATTCTAAACAACCAAAAATTCGTTGTCATTTTAAGTATCTTGTTTTACTAGCAAATTTGTTTTACTGTTATAAACAACTGTAAATATGTGCTTCATGGCGAATAAAATTCCATTCTGTCGTGGTTTAAATCTTTCTATAAAATAAGAAATAACGGTAACTTCAGTTGGAGGCTATGAGGAAGGTTATATAGATAGGAGAATTCAAAACAAAGTATGCATACGTCATCATGATTACCCACAGCCATCTTGATTACCACAGCCACTCGATACTTATTACCAATATCTTTCACCGATTGTTAGCTTATTTTACTACAATACTAATTTTACTAATAAATGCAATTTAAAACTAGAAAAAAACAATTAAAAAGTGAGATAAAGAAAGAGAAAAACCATTTCAAAACAAACACTTTTTAAGTTTTAAGCACTTATATCTCTCATTGACTTTGCCTCATAGAATATTGCTTCAGAACCATTTTTGTAGAGAATTTAGTAAGCATTCGAATGGTCACTTTCCACTTACCACGATTTCCCAACCGTTATCGAGATATTTACGAAAAATGTATGGAGATCTAAAAACTTTTCAAGTCTATTAATAAAATAATTTTTTTCGCATACTTCCTTAACACCAAATATAACCAAATTGTAATCATCTTAGTTGGGAATAATTTCCAAGATGTAGAAAATATTTCAATTGAATCCCGCAATTCTAAGTACTCACAATAAAATAATGACTTACAAAAACATTGATTCCACTTTTCTCAGAAACGGTTACAGATATCGCCTTAAAAATGGGTTCATTCGTTTTCTTATGTTAAGAAACCTATAAAACAAGTACCTGCAAGCGTATAAACTCAAAAACGTAAGCGTTACGATTTTTTTTTGCGCGCGAATTTCGCCCCAAACACTATCTTCCAGTGGGCGGATTCTGCTGGTTAACGAACTTGACCTTTCAAATTAGACGATAGATTTTTATACCAAATTTCGTTGAAATCGGACCATTTTTGAACTTGCTAGAGCGCGAACAGACAAGCATATATATAAATAAATAAATAAATATATAAATTTTAGCCACCTATATTTTCTTGATCTATAGGGTCTGAAACGTGACAGTTTCTAGTTGGCACTTTCGGATTGCGTCATGAGGTCAATCTCATAAGCGGGTTCTCCCTATGGAGATAGGGAGTAACCGCGCTAAAAAGGGAGAGGCTGGATTTTAATACAGGCAAGGTAGATAATTGTCTAATGGAACAACTGTCATTTTTCGAATAATCATGATGTTCCTTTATTCCGGAAAATTGTTTCATGTACAAGCAAAGTAAATTGGAATGATTTAGAACAATAACTGGGCAATTTTCGTCATTTTACCATTCTTTATAGTCATTTAGTTCATTTTCTACATATTCTGTAATTGGTCTTTAAGGATCCAATTAAACTTTCTTTAAACTTTCCTAAGGATAAAGTTCAGACTTGGTTTTCCATTTAGTTATATTGTTGAACACGATACTTGTAAAATTACCACTGTGTCAGAAATAATGAGATGTCGTTTCAGAAATAATTAAAGATTGTTTATTTAAAGGACTTGTTCTAAAAAAAAAAAAAAAAATGCTTTTATAAGTAGAAATTAAAAATTATGTAAATATATTGAATTTTTAGCGCGGTTCCTCCCTCCCCCATAGGGAGGAACCCCGCTTATAAGGTTGATACAATGAAACAATCCGGAAGTGCCGACAAGAAAATTTCGCGTTTCAGAACCCCTAGAGACCGAAAATAACGGTGGTTCAAATTTGTATATATATATATATATATATATATATATATATATATATATATATTTGTCTGTTCGCTCTCTAGGTCGAAGACGAATGGTCCGATTTTGATGAAATTTGGTACAAAAATCAGTCGTCCAATATGAAAGGTCAAGTTCGTTAACCAGCAAAATCCGCCCACTGGAAGATGGAGTTTGGGGCGAAATTCGCGCAGAAATCGTAACGCTTACGTTTTTGAGTTCATAAGCTTGTAAGTACTCTTTTTATAGGCTTCTTGGGCTAGGAAAACGAATGAAACCATTTTCAAGGCGATAGCTTTAACCGTTTTTGAGAAAATTGGAAAAATATTTTTTGAATACCGTTTTTGGTTTGGGTACTTAGAATCATGGGATTCAGTTGAAACATTTTCTGCATGTTCTACTTTCATCAAAACTAATATGTTGAAATTTTGGTTACGTTTGGAGCTAAGGAAGGGTTAAAATAAAATATTTTCTTAACAGACATAAAAAGGTTTAGTAACTTTGTTTACTTTCCTTAATATCTCGAAAAAGGTTGAGAATCTTGGTAAACGAAAGAATACCATTAGAAAGCTTATTAAATGCTCTAAAAAAAAGGTTCTAATGAAAATTTTGATTAGGCGATGTCAATCGGAGAAATAAGAGCTTAAAACTTTAAAGTAATTGATTTCGCTTATTCGAACTGTTCTTTTTGTCTGTTTTTTATTCCTTGTTATTTTTTAATTGCTTATTGTTGGATAATGTATTTGAAAATAAAACAGGTTAAGAAAAATAAGAAAAACAATTTAATGTTAGAGATATGGATTTCCAAGATATATAGCATTTCCAACTGCCTAGCGTCCTTCCTAGGGAGGGTTCTTTGTCTTTGATTTTGGTACTTAGAATTATGGGATACAGTTGAAACATTTTCTGCATGTTTGAGTTTCATCAACACTAATATGTTGAAATTTTTGTTACGTTTAGAGTAAAGGAAGGGTTAGAATAAAATATTTTATTAACAGACAAAAAAAGTTTTGGTAACTTTGTATAATTTCGTTAGTATCTCGAAAACCGTTGACAATCTTGTGAAGCGGAAGATTACCATTCGGAAGCTTACTAAATGCTCTACAAAAAAGGTTCTGAAGAAAGTTTTAATTAGGCGATGTCAATCGGAGAAAAAAGTGCTTAAAGCTTTAAATTAATTGATTTCGTTTATTCCAATGGTTCTTTTTGTCTGTTTTATTTCTTGTTATTTTTTAATTGCTTATAGTTGGATAATGTATTTGACAATAAAACTGGTTAAGTAAAATAACAAAAACAATTTATCGTTAGAAATATAGATTTCCAAGATTCCAAGACCTTGTCACTAGCGGGTCAGTTTCTAGTGTAGCCGACCCTTCCAGGTAAGATTGTAAATCATGACCTTTCAAGACTTTACTACTCACAGGAATGGCGTTAGTGACCTTAAGGGTTCACACGCCATTATAATAATTAATTTTAAAAAAATGACTGGTGGAACCAAAATAATAACTGCTTCTATTTTAATCTTTCCAAATTAGACTAGGGATTTAAACGGAACCGTGCTAAGATGATGCAGTCCTGCGAGACGGACTTTTTTAATAAAGTAACTAGATTCACCGACATTTATTCGTTTATTTATACTTAAATTATTTTGATATTTCTTTTTATTTATTTATTTTTTATTTTATTTTATTTATTTATTTATTTAATTATTTATTTTTATTTTTTTTTTTTTACTTTTTTGTCAGTTGTATTAATCAATTTTTGTATATATCATTAATCATATTTGTGAGCAAACTTAACCAATGTACTTAAAAATGTACAGATGTTAAATAAACGTATTATAATAAAAAAAAAAAAAAAGATTCACCGAACCTATGTTAGATGTTGTTTTTAGAAATTGGCCTTTAGGTTCCTTAATGTAGTAAATTCGGTGAAATTATTTATTGTTTCTCTGTTAACTTTTTCTTCAATAATATTTTATCCAGGCAGCTTTGTTTTTATTATATCTTTGTTAATATAACGAAACGAATCAGACAGTCGTCTGAATCAGAATTTTCTTGGTCTATGTGAGCAGATTCCGATATTAATCTACTTGTATGGTAATAATCGAATGCCATATTAGACATTTTTCATTTACATCCCCAAGAAGCAGCAGAGGTGTAAGGGTGGGTTTACACTTGCTAGTTATTGCAGGATATTTATATCAGAGAGAAATTGCGACTATTGAAAACCCATGTAAAATGTATGTCTGCAATAAATTGCTCATAGTAGAATTTATTGCCGACATACATTTTACATGGGGTTTCAATAGTCGCAATTTCTCTCTGATAGAAATATCCTGCAATAACTAGCAAGTGTAAACCCTCCCTAAGACCTGCAGGTAGTGTGTGTCAATATGTTCTTTTTGTAGAAGACGTACTGAGCTTTCGTTACATAGAACAAATTGCGCGCAGGCAAAGCATTTGTCTGGACACCGCACTTCAAACGTATCTGCTTATTGTAGAGGGTCTTGTTTATACTTGGACTTTCCAGTGAGTGTGTGTATATATATCCCATAAGGTAAAAGCAATTGTTTTCACCTTCTGGAATTAAGCTACCCCACTACCGGAAAACATCAATATATATATATATATATATATATATATATATATATATATATATATATATATATATATATATATATATATATATATATATATGTTTGTGTGTGTGTGTGTGTGTGTGTGTGTGTGTGTGTGTGTGTGTGTGTATGTATGTATGTTAGCGCCTATAACAATTGGTATATAATTGTGTCCCACCCAAATGATCAAGTTTCTCATTTAACAAGATTGAGTAACCGAAAACGATTTTGGCAAAAAGGCACTTGATAAAAGCATGAAAAATAATCATTTTCAGTCTTCCAAGCACTCATATTACCTGTCAAAACTATAGTAGGATTTATAGACAGATGTTCCAGAGAATAAACGCCTTCTATTTGCACAATTATCCGAGCTGACAACTCACCATATAACAAGCTGAAGAGGCGGGACTAGTGTAAGTTGAGGACCGAGCAAACTCCCCGTGCAAACAAACAGTCTGAACAAACGCTGAGAGGCGTCGCGTTGTAAAGCCCTGGAGGGGATGCTTTAGGAAAACAGAGCAAGGTGAATCAATTCATCCAAACCACGGGCTCCATTTTTCCAGCAAGAATGCTTGCTGGAATCTTATAACTTAGGAGAATATTTGAGGAACTTAGTATCAAAGTTGGACAACTCCATTTTTTTCAGTTTTGAGATTTTAGTCGATTCTTAAGTGGATTGTTATGCTGCATTCGATTTCACAACTGTTTTTCATTAAAAACGGACAGAAAATAGGTAAAATAGCGTTTATTTCAACCGTTCAGAATCAAAATATGGACAATTCCAACATAGTTTGGTTTCAAAAAATGACAACTCCTTCAGTAGCCAATGAGAAGCTTGCATTCATGCAATCTGCTCCTAACATGCACTGCAAATCCATCATGGCTGAATGGTTATAATTACTTGTAATGAGTGCATTTAGCGATGATTCTAATTAATAACTAGCTGTTATCCGGCACACTGTGTTGCCAAACGTAGGATTTTGGGGCAAAAACTGTAGGTAATTGAATGTTTCTGATTTAGGTATGATTTATGAAGAATTTATTTTGTGCCGAGTCGAATGAGACCTCTACCAATTCTATAGAATAATTATTTTAATAATAAATGGGCTTTATATAACAACAACCGTGAAAAACAGCAAGTATTTAATTTAAAATATTCATATTTTACTCAAGGGGAAGAGCTATGTATCCTTCCAAATGTATTTTCAAGACCCGAAGTAAATTAATTTACAACTAATGTAATACTGGTAACTGTTTTCGACATATTCCTCTTTATTAACATTTTCGCGTATAACAAACAATTATTGACAGTTTCATAATAGATATTAGATAGATCTCGCCGTTAATGTTTAGTAATTTGCTATTACAAACTTTTCAACAACTCTCTGCAGAAAATAATAATGCTTAACTCGTTTTACTTGAAATGATCGCATCGCTAATCGATAACTTTATTTTATTAGCTGAGTATGGCGATGAAAATTATACCACAGCCACTTAAATACATGTAGTTATAGGTAAAACTGTGCGAAGAGGATAGCTAAGTACCACTTTTTTTCTAAACTTAATAAAATAAGGATAATTTAGTTTCATTTCAGTTTTGTCAAACTGTATTTAAATAAAATGTTCATTTAATTTTTAACTATATAATTTTGTTTTAATACATTAGACATAATTACATGATATGAAAACACCCTCGTGCATATCAAATTCATATTTGATTGGTTTCAAAAGAGGATACGTTCAATTTTAAAATGGCTCCATTTGGTTTCAAAAACAGACAACTCCATGACTTGGTTTCAAACATGGACAACTCCACTATTTAAAGTGTAATAACGGCCTTGATACTCATATAATTTTGTAATGCCTTTGAAAAAATGTTTCTGGGGCCTATAAGAATAACATATAAAAAAATCGCCATGATACTGACAACCCTATAGTAGATATGGTTTTTTGCCTCTCCTGTAAAAAAAGCAAAAGTGGAGTTGTCCAACTTTGATACTAAGCTCCTCATTTCTTATTCCAATAATGGAAGATTCTACATAGTGTGATGATTGTTTGGGGGATACAAATTATAGATAAATATGCTGTTATGTTATTAGTGAAAGGACTTCTGGCCTTGCATATTTCAGTGATGAGCTTGGGAATTTCACAGACAGCAGGTGCCTCCTCTTGCTGAGTGGTGGTATTTTCTTCTTTTCATTTTCCACAACAGAAAAGAAATTTCAGAAATAAAAGGGTACTTTAGGAAGTTTCTGAGACCGAATACCAGCCTCAAAGTAGATCTATTCCCTCAAAAAACATTCAGACTTTCTTCCAGCATCTAGATCCCCGCTTGCTTATTGCCGGAGATTTAAATTCTATAACTGCCCTTTGGGCCTTTAGCTTTATTAAAAACCGTTTTCTATCTTCAGCGCAAAATAAATTCCACCTTCTTCGTCTACATATTAAGCGTTCTCACCACCAGAAAGGAGAACTTACCAAATATAATTAGATAGAAAAACGCATGAGTTCACCATCCAGGTCCACGCAGCTATCGCTCAAACCGAACCCTTCGTTTTCTTCTATGTGAATTTATCGTATTACACTAAGGTGAACTCGAAAAAACTGCACACTTTGAGCTGTTAACAAAACTAGACGAACAATAAAATAAAAATAAAAACATCAACTTGCGAATTCCTCCTTCTGGTCGGGAACACCTTATATATTGGCCCATTTCTACTCATAACGACCAGATATTCTTCAATTATTCATCTGACATGATAAACGAAAGTAGCCAATGACTGAATAAATCCAATATGGTGGAAAGTAGTCAGCTGATCGATAATTATCTACTTTCCACATCAATTAGACATTGATTATAATCAATGACATATGTTTAAAATTAATTTCCAGGTGAAATTTTGCCATACATGACAAAAACCCTCCTCTACTCTTCTAACTAAACCATATTTTTTTTTAATTTCTGTCAAAAATATTAATAAAATATTATTTTGATGTTGTTTTCAGTGGTTTTTTTTTCCAGTTTCTTTCTATTTTTAATGATGTGGATTCCATTTTCCTTAATATTTCTATTTTCCTGATGTGCTAATCTTATCAAAATGGAAATTATAATCACATTTTGAAAATGATAAGCCACCGAAATACTCTTTTATTTTTTATTTTATCAACATTTATAGCATGCTGTAAAATTAGAGAATATTGTAAATGTTTATCGCGAATTATTTATTATTAATCTTCTGGCTAATTCGAGAATTCACTAAAATTTAGTAAAGTGTTTTTAATGATTAAGTATGTATATGTATGTTAAGTATGTATATGTATGTATATGTATGTTAAGTATGTATATGTATGTTAAGTATGTATATGTATGTTAAGTATGTATATGTATGTTAAGTATGTATATGTATGTTAAGTATGTATATGTATGTTAAGTATGTATATGTATGTTAAGTATGTATATGTATGTATATGTATGTTAAGTATGTATATGTATAATTAGACGATGATAGATTCGCTACATTTTTAGCGCGGTTCCTCCCTCCCCCATAGGGAGGAACCCCGCTTATAAGGTTGATACAATGAAACAATCCGGAAGTGCCGACTAGAAAATTTTGCGTTTCAGAACCCCTAGAAACCGAAAATAACGGTGGTTCAAATTTGTATATATATATATATATGTATATATTTATATATATATATATATATATATATATATATATATATATATATATATATATTTGTCTGTTCGCTCTCTAAATAGAAGACGAATGGTCCGATTTTGATGAAATTTGGTACAAAAATCTGTCGTCCAATTTGAAAGGTCAAGTTCGTTAACCAGCAAAATCCGCCCACTGGAAGATGGCGTTTGGGGCGAAATTCGCGCAAAAAAAATCGTAACGCTTACGTTTTTGAGTTCATAAGCTTGTAAGTACTCTTTTTATAGGCTTCTTGGGCAAGGAAAACGAATGAAACCATTTTCAAGGCGATAGCTTTAACCGTTTTCGAGAAAATTGGAAAAATAGTTTTTGAATACCGTTTTTGGTTTGGGTACTTAGAATCACGGGATTCAGTTGAAACATTATCTGCATGTTCTACTTTCATTAAAACTAATATGTTGAAAGTTATGTTACGTTTGGAGTTAAGGAAGGGTTAGAATAAAATATTTAATGAACAGACATGAAAAGTTTTGGGAACTTCGTATACTTTCATTAATATCTCGAACACGGTTGGGACATCGTGGAAAGTGGATAAAAACTATTTGAAAGCTTACTAAATTATCCACAAAAATGATTCTAAAACTATTTTTGATTAGGTTATGTCAATCGGAGAAATAAGTGCTTAAAACTTCAAATACGTCTGTTTTGTTCTTATGAACGGGTTTTTGTCGTTCTTTTTGTAATTTTTGTCTCTTTCCCTTGGTTTTTTATTGCTTTTTATTTTTTTAATTTCTTATGTTGTATTTGTAAGGAAAATGTATGTGTGTGTAAAACAGGATAGGTAAAATGAGACCAATTTTCTGTTGTCAGAAATAATGAAAAGTTTTGGGAACTTCGTATAATTTCTTAATATCTCGAAAACGGTTGAAAATCTTGGGAAGCGAAAGGTTACCATTCGAAAGCTTACTAAATGGTCTACAAGAAAGGTTCTAAAGAAAGTTTTGAATAAGCGATGTCAATCGGAGAAATAAGTGCTTAAAATTTGAAGTAATTGATTTCGTTAGTCGAACAGTTCTTTTTGTCTGTTTTTATTCCTATTTTTAGATTGCTTATAGTTGGATAATGTATTTGACAATAAAATAGATTAATTAAAATAAGAAGCTGTACCGTATGAAATGTCAGTTTTGGATTTGCCGATTTCCTTCAAATGTCTTGAAACTGTCGAGGCTCCTAATCCGAGTTCTTTGGCATATTCCCTATTGTTTGCAATTGCTTATAGTAGTCAAATGTATTTGCCAATAAACCAGGATACGTATAATTAGAATATTTTATTTTTGCGGTATCTTGGGGTTCTCAGATCCCTTATGAATATCTATTAGGCCCCCTTCGTATTTTTTCCTTAATATCTCGAAAAGGGTTAGGAGATCGTGGCAATTGAAATGTAACAGTTCGAAAGCTTACTAAATTCTCTACAAAAAATGTTTTACAGAAATGTTTGATGGGGTCGTCACATTAGGAGAAATAAGTGCTTAAAACTTAGTTAGTTTCCTTTATTTAAACGGATCTATTTATGTGTTTCCCGAAGTTTTTTTTTCACTGCTCGTTATTTTTGTACTTGCTTATAGTAGTCTAATGTATTTTTCATTAAACAGGATATGTATAATTAAAAGCATTATTTTGTTTGTTAGAATTCGAAGATGCCGTATGAATATCTAGATTACAGTACTGGTTTTGATTTCGTATTTTAGAATTGTTCTTGGTATTCCCTATTTTCATGTATTACCCTTAGTTCTTTATTGCTAGTAGTTTTTTTTTTTTTATTGATTATAGAATATAAATCTATTTGGCAATAAAATAGGATACGTAAAATTAGAAACAATATTTCGGGTATTTCTGAGCGAAATGCCTTGTAAGATTGTCTACCACCACGAACGGCGTTTTTCCTCTATTTACCTCACATTTTAATTGGTTGCTGTTTTTAGCTTGTTTCCTGCTTCACTTCACAGATAGGAAACACGCTTCTGACGTCGACCCAATGACGTAATCCGAAGTGCCTAATAAATGATTTAACGTTTTAGAACAGGTAGATATCGAAAATAGCTGTTTTTAAATTATAATCTATTGTTGAGTAATTATATGAATCTTTATACGGCTTTATTAGCCGTATTATTCTATATAGGCTTTATAAGGCAGGAGATACTACTTAATCTTGAAGACTTGTTCTTAGTCCTTCTTTATCAACTAGATAGGCTTTATTAGACATATTATTCTTCATAGGCTTTATTAGACAGGGAATTCTGATAAAATGTCCTGTTGTCGCAGCAAATTGTAATTACGATTTATCTAAGGTCAGGTAACATTAGCGAGTCTACATTGTTAAGATCACCGACAGCGAAGGTAGACAATTGCTATGATTTAGTCTACATATGTATATTAATTCCTAAATGTAGAAAATAAACTTTACAACGGTTAGATACTATGAACGAATAGACAGTCGGTTCAGTCCCAAACAAACAGAGGGTTTACTAGAAATTTACCTGCTAGGAGTTAATCCTCAAGAGAAGTAACCCTTGTAGGGTAATATAACCCAGGTATCTGCCGACACAAATACAAAGCCTTGCAAGAGTAGGTAGAGCAACTTTAAGATTTCGTTCACTAAAATTTCTTAAACTGACCTAGATTCAGACATAACATAACATAAATTATATTGTAAATATTGATAAAGATTAATTAGTTGTCAACATATACATAAATTAGCAATCAACAGTTTTCTTTGTACGACTATTATTAACGACTATTTAGTTATAAGACAATCCATAAATTAGCGATCAAAAGTTGCAGGTGATTCCGTATTAGATATTTATTAAATATTCATAAAGACTATTTGGTTGTAAACCGATTCATCAATAAGCAATCAATATTTTTAAACACTGGATATATACTAACCAATTGTAACGACTGTTTAGTTATGAACCGATTCATAAATTAGCGATTAAAAAACACAGGTTTATTGACTAAATATTGATAAAAGTATTTAAATAGAAGAAAAAAAGATTTCCTCAAGACTTGCTCTTGTTCAATTTGTATTTACTCTATTGACTTTATTAGGCATATTCTTCTATATAGGCTTCATTAGGCAGTGGTATCTACTCAATTTTGAGAACTTGTTCTTGATCCTTCTGTATCCACTAGATTGGCTTTATTTGGCATATTATTCTATATAGGCTTTATTAGGGAGTGGTATCTACTCAATTTTGAGAACTTGTTCTTGATCCTTCTGTAACCACTAGATTGGCTCGCTGGGAAAATTCCTCGCTGCACCCTGGATGTCGGAACTAATGACCTAGATGTAAATGCGCGGTTAAAAAAAAAAAAAAAAAAAAAAAAAAAATAATAATAATAATATTGTATATATGTGTACATAATTTAACTAATTAAGAATATCCATACGTATTTGTTTTTATGTATTCTAAGTGAACTTGGGCACTGTGTGCGCCTCCTCGTGGCAGAATACGGGCAACTGATTGGTGGCTCTCGAGGCGGACCTGACATTCAGGTCTCCGGTTGGGGAGAAGGAATTGAGTAAGGTTTGATTGTTTTAATAGTCAAACCTTGTTCAGTTCTGTGGCAATCAGGCTAAGCACATTAAATTCCAGGCAAGTTAGACGTAAAGAGATAATTTTAGCGCGGTTCCTCCCTCTCTCCATATGGAGGACCCCGCCCTCCAAATGGAGGCCTCATGACGCAATCCAGAAGTCCCGACAAAAAAGTTTGCGTTTAAGAACCCCTGAGAGACCGAAAATAACGGTGTTTCAAATTGGTATATATATATATATATATATATATATATATATATATATATATATATATATATATATATATATATATATAAATATATATACATATATATATATAAATATATATATATATATATATATATATATATATATATATATATATATATATGTGTGTGTGTGTGTGTGTGTGTGTGTGTGTGTTTGATCGCTCTCTGAACACCCTTAAAAAGTTTTGGGTACTTTGTATATTTTCCTTAATTTTATTTTTTTATTTTTTTAAATTATTTTCCTTATATCTCGAAAACGGTTTGAAATCTTCATAAGCGGATCCTTACCATTCGAAAGCTTACTAAATGCTAATAATTCTGAAGCAATTATCGATTCATCGGAGAAATGAGTGCTTAAAAAAATAGTTTTTGAATACCGTTTTTGGTTTGGGTACTTAGAATCATGGGATTCAGTTGAAACATTTTCTGCATGTTCTACTTTCATTAAAACTAATATGTTGAAATTTTTGTTGCGTTTAATATTTTATGTATAATGTATTTAACAATAAAACTGGTTAAGTAAAATAACAAAAACAATTTACTGTTAGAAATATAGATTTCCAAGATTCATAGACCTTGCCACTAGCGGGTCCGTTTCTAGTGTAGCCGACCCTTCCAGGTAAGATTGTAAATCATGACCATTCAAGACTTTACTACTCACAGGAATGGCATTAGTGACCTTAAGGGTTGATACGCCATTATAATAATTAATTAAAAAAAAAAGACTGGTGGAACCAAAATAATAACTGCTTCTATTTTAATCTTTCAAAATTAGACTAGGGATATGAACGGAACCGCGCTAAGATGATGCAGTTCCTGCGAGACGGACTTTTTGTTAATTCTTTCTGTTAAATGCGTTGCTATAAGGTTTTGTTTTAGCTCATAATCTTAGGTTTTAATATGTAATAACATAATTTTTCACACATTTTTTCGAAGAGCCTGTGTCAAATAGTCATTTCTTTCTTCAAGGATCTAGATAAAAGTGACCACTAAACGGTATGTAATCATAGTTTTCATACTTGACCGCACTAACGTAGCTATTTCGTCTGATGTGAGAAAAGTTTCATCTCCCCTTTCTTTCATCTCTGAAACTTGAGTGTATTTTTTTTGTTATAAAGTAAAAGTTTGTTCAAGTCTTTTGTCTTAATCGTTGGAGGATGAATTTTCCGTTTATCATATCCGGGCTTAGGTGTATTTGTGTAATGATGAAGACGAGAAGCACCTACCATAAGCTGAACTACCTTTCATGAGCTGAAGGTGCTGAAATATTTTGACTACTGCAGTTTTCGGGGTCTAGTGGCTAACGCCTTAGATACTCATGCGGGAAATGTGGTTTCGAGTCCCTCCGGCTGCAGGAATGTTTCTCATCTAAGGGCCTGTTGAGAAGGTTCCTTGCCACACCATAACAGTTTTTGTCTGTGTACATGTATTTATATTGTTCGCAAAACATTAAGAGACAACAATAATTCGGAACGATAAGAAAGTAAACGCACTAAGCTGAAGCTGTTCCTGCAAGTCGGTCGTTTTTTTCTTGTGAAAAAAAAAACAACCTTTTTTTAATTAATTATAAAATTCCACAGGTTAATGAATAAAGTATAAACATGTTTTAAAATTTATTAAGTTAAATTATAACAACTATCATTATCTCTACAATTAATACAATTCATTTTATCTCAGATCTATTTTCCATGAGGTATTCCACAATTTTTTAGCCGTAGATCTCCAAATCCGAAAAAAGAGAAAATTCTGAAAAAAAGTATGAACTTGACTAATCTGAGCGGTTATTATAGAGTTTGATTTATTGTTAATTTTTTTACTTACGTAGAAATCTTTATACTTTGTTTTATTTTATTTATTTAATGTTTGAGCACCATAACTAAGAAAAATCGCTCGTTAATTACAAATCAGTTCTTATTATTTAACAGTTACTCACTTTATATACATTTCCTAATAACAGTTTTTTTTTTATATTTTTTTTTATTTAGTAATTATTTATTTGAAATCTGTACAGATAACAGTACAATGATATGTTGATCCAGATATTATGTACAAGTTGACAAAACTGACAAAAGTAAAATAATATAAAAAAGAAAAACAATACAAAATTTGGAAGAAGCCAACCATTGTTGGCACTTCCAGGGGTGTCTCAATAAATATTTTATTGATCATGAAAAGATCAGGCAAGTAAATTGTCTCGGGGCCACTGTCTCTTGAGCCGCCTGGGAGGATTGTCTGGATGGGATTGGGATGATAAGGATTGACCTTCAGGATTAGGATGGTAAGACAATTTGGAGTGGAACGCCTAATAACAGTAAAAAAACATTAATTTATTTATGACAATAAAAGTATTTTATTATAATTATTATAACAGTTTTATTGTATTTACACAATAATATATACATATACATGACTTTATATAGACTATGCGTAACACATATTATATTCACAAACATAAATTCTCCTACATTATATTACATGTAAATCTTATTTATATTCAGCATCAAGAGAAAAAATAAATACTACATGAATGTTATCTTGTTAATCTTGATGGCGATTCCCACGTTTTGCCTCTATACGTTAATTCCAATAATAATGACATGTGCGTGTATGTTAATTCTATATTGTAAATAATGTTTCTGCACTTAAGGATATGTAGATATTGTGTAAAAAACGCGATATCGAAGCGAAAATACTACAATCCTCAAGCTGCAAAACATTTGTCAACAATCGATACAATAATTTTTGTAATTTTTGCAAACGTATTTACTTCTGGTACACACATACATATGTTCGGATCGAAACCTCCTATATAAAATTTTTAATGACAGTTCTCTGGTTAAAGTTTTAACGAGAGGAAGAAACGTAACTTATTTTGCAAACTTCTTTCCCCGTCCTCCTACGTACAAAACACTACCGGGAAGGTGTTATTTCTCTACATACAGACGGTCGGCGTGCGCGCTACGCGCATGCTCATGCACGACGCTGTCTGTATGTAGAGAAATAGCACCTTACCACTCGACCGGTTCCCGGGTCGTTTTTTTGTATGTAGGAGGAGGAGGACGGGGAAAGAAGTTTTATGAATCTCCTTTCTAAGTCCCGGAAAGGTCAAGCATGCATATATCTTCCACGTGTTCAGAGGTAGGATGGGGGTTACGCTTTATATACCGGCGACATATTTGACTAAGTATCATCACTCCGCCGCCTCCCCCCAGCAGGTGGCAAGGCAGTAAATCTGCCAAACAGCTGGTTGATCTACGACAACTTTAAGACGGATGAGGAAGAGAATCAGCGTTGGCCCCCACCAACAGCAAGCGGATGGACCCTTCAAGGGAAGACTCGCGTCGAAAAAGTGTACTCCGCCATCAAACACTGACAATTATTTGTGGAATGTGGAATAGAACATGAACTGACACGAGCCAGCAATTTTGCTTTGTCAATTTTCTTTGGGGGTAGGAAGAAAAAAAAAAAAAAAAAAAAAAAAAAAAAAAAGACTAAGTATCAATCTCTATAGCCTGTTACTACTAATATGTCAGTATCCGGTGGCAATCTCCTCTGTGCAGAGCATCTTTCTGACATCGAAGAATTTGTAGAGGAGGCCGTAGAAACTTGTCCATCACCCGATCAACAATGTGCCTTGCAGGATTCAGTCGTCAACGCGGAGGGCAACGAGGATTTCCTACCGCCTCAGAAACGGAGACGAGTTTCCAAGACTTCATCGCAAGCTTCTTGCAAGAAGGTAATGTGAAATTTCATATATATATATATATATATATATATATATATATATATATATATATGATATATTATACACATATTGTTGTATATTATATCTACGACTTTGTACATTCTAGACGGACAAGAAGACGGAGAGGAAACCGTTACAGACACTGATTGGGTTTATGAAGCTCATCCTTATGGTGGCGAAGGACCCTCTGGTCGCGGCCATGACGTTTTTGACGGAGGTGATGGCGAACCTCAACAACGTCGACACTATAGTGGCGGCATGCGGTTCCTGACGTCAGTCTTGGAGAACATCGAGGTCCCGGATGCACAGACGTTGTTGATGGAGCTGTGGTCTACACACCATGGACGTCACGGATAATGGCAACAACTTCGGCAACAGGCAGAGTAGGATTTCCTCTCTGTCCCACCTGCATACGATCTTGCAAGTCATTAATATACATGAAGGTCAGATAAGCCTTTTTGGCTGGACGATAACAACCCGAGGCTTCAACGGAGCAGGTGAAACAGGGCGAGTTCGTAGACTTCACCGCTCTTTTCCAGTCAGGGAGTTCCGGGGTCGATAGATACGGAGCTCTTCTCTCATATCTCTGTCTATGGCCGAGGTGTCGCGTCTACTACAGAGGTAATGGGACGGAGAGGTACGTATCTACTCAAAATGTCGCTTTATCCGACAAAGGAAATCACCGAACTCCCACCAGAGCAATGGTGGCGTCGGCGGGCTATGAAAATACAATTTGTAATGGAAGACGGGACGGATATGATGCTTATGTTGCGCATTCAGGGGGTTATAAAAACCAAGCAGGACATGTTGGACAAAGACCGAAGAAAAAAGGTCTCACGAAAACAAACGTCATTTCATGGCTCGTACCGTCAAAAACCAAATTTGTCTTACTTAAAAGTATTCAGACAAAAAAAAAACGATTAACGAAATTAGCACTTTCAACACTGGACGATAAACGTAAACACATCTATGAAACATAATCGTGTGCATATGGACACGTATCGCTAAAAGAAGACAACAAAACACTTCGCTACTCGATGAAGATGATATTCATGGAATATTGTGTGTTCCGGTTACGAACATATTTATTTCCCTGCGAAAGGCATGATTTTTCGCATTAACGATGCGTTATTTTGGACCGATGGTTCTCGATCCTTCGAGCTTTCCTTAATACTAGGGCATTTAAAGATGGTGCACACTATTTTAAATTGTTCAGAAAAAAATAACACGTATTCTTTTTATTCGAGTTTTGCCTGTGCATAAGTAGCAATGGCAAATGCAAACGGCCAAAACACAATAAAGCAATGGCAAATGCAAACGGCCAAAACACAATAAAGCAATGGCAAATGCAAACGGCCAAAACACAATAAAGCAATGGCAAATACAAACGGCCAAAACACAATAATGGTTTGGCTGCCAAGACGATATTTAAAGATCATACATGAAGAGGTCGTTGAGGAGTACAACTCTCCTACAAGACAAAAGGAAGATAAATTAGTATTATCATTCTTAGGAAAATTAGGCAAAAATTATAAAATATTTATCAGACGGATCCCTGATTTAAACGAACTACTCGCAGGTAAAAAAAAAAAACTAATGTTAAAATTAATGCATAATAGTATATTAAAAATTTTATGTATTAGAGCCTTTAACAACAACATCATACAATATTGTAAACTACCAATGTGATTCCTGTGGGAGAAGATATGTAAAGAAAGGTTTACGCCAAACGTTTGTGCGTTCGCCATTGCTCTCGGCGAAAGCACAAATTCTTATATAATGGGTTGAAGTATATGGGCTCAACAAGAGTTCATGAATATATATATGCATTTCGAAACCGTTTACGTTAGGCTTAGGAAACAATAACAAAAATAGTGCAATAGATTTTAAGAGACGAATATATGCAAGCAAATGATGTAGAGACAATGGAGCTCCCAATGAACAGTATCAAGTTATACATTCCACATTAGACGGGAATGTACATATTTTTATATAAAAAAACAAAACATTGACTGCAACAATATGTCACAAAGATCTTACACAAATATATTTTAATGTGACAAAACGTAAAACTTAATGTCACATTATGGACACAGTTAATAAACACGCTGCAAGAAACGAATGACGGAAATATTAAAACTTCAATGAGCGAATTATAATTTTACCGAAAAATCAATATACTGAGAGAACTTAGTGAAGCAGAACTTCAAGGTTGGCTGTCGACACGATAGAGGGCTTATTAATAAAACTACACAAATACGAACCAATAAAACCTCACGGTCATCTTAAACTCCCTCCAAAAATTGAGGATAACAGAGCGGTAATAAATGTACAAAACAACGACATTTATTGTTTTAAATGACAAAGCGCCTTTTCTATTTAGATTGTATCAGTTTGTATACATCTGAAATGCGAGATGCATACTTAGCCGTTTCCGATTTCGAATGGGTAGCAGGTGATCCCGACGTCAGTACACGAATATAATTAGGAAAAGTAGACGAAAGTTTTGAGAAAGGATTGATACAAGAGGTAGACCTAGAATGTCCAAAAATCCTGC
This sequence comes from Gonocerus acuteangulatus, assembly GCA_946811695.1. Taxonomy (NCBI): domain Eukaryota; kingdom Metazoa; phylum Arthropoda; class Insecta; order Hemiptera; family Coreidae; genus Gonocerus; species Gonocerus acuteangulatus. Next base: position 63,191,677 of record OX328131.1, read on the forward strand.
ACGATTATAACCTTTACCTCCGTCACCAAGTCCCTCCAAATATCAGATTACCTTTTAACAAGATTATTAGGGACACTAGAAAAATTGAGAAAAATACGTACAAATCGAACAAAAATTCATAGCACAATCAAACTTAACCAATCCACTATAGACGAAGTCCTCCAGGACACAGGGTAAGCCTTTATTTCCCTTAATTTGTTTTCTCTGATATTATACCATTTAGAGATCCAGGACGATTTGATTTGACTTTTAATATAAGAAACGACGTCATTCCTTGGTACTTGGTAAAATGATACTCCTTCAGTAGTAGCTACTTTTGCTGCCTGATCAGCTTTTTCGTTTTGGAAGCAAAGGTGGAGAGCAGAGGTGGTCCTTGCTCGGCTCAGGATAGGCCATACACGATTGACGCATTCTTATCTAATGTCGAGGAATGAAACACCAGAGTGCCCAGCTTGTGGTGTCGTAATTTCCATCAAACATATCTTCACTGAATGCCGTGCCTACGAGAATGAAAGGTCTCTATTTGAGCTCTCGGGTAATTTCAGTGAAGATATGGGTGATAGCCCGACTAAGATCAAAAATGTATTTAATTTTTTAGAATACACACAACTTCTAAATAAACTATGATTGTTGTGGCACGTGGCCCGGGGTTGAAGTAAACCGAAACCCCGGCACCAAACAGAAATCATTGCTCAAGGTACTTAAATTAACTATCAACAAATATTTAAATTAAGAAACATAAGTTTAAAAATTCTAATATTCGATAATATATCATTTTGAAGACAATAATTTAATCACATAAAGGCTTAATAACAACTATTACAACCATAAATTTATAAAATAAAATTCCAAACTTTATTTAACATGAGTGGCGTTAATATCCTATAAGGTTGGTACGCCTTAATAAACAAAAAAAAAAAAAAAAAGAAACTTAAACAATCTGAAAGAATGTAGCAACTGATTGCTAACTTTTTTTTCGTAAGAATACGAAAAAAAAAGTTCTGAATTGCCTACCATAGGTAGTGCGTCTCAACCCACACCACGTTGTGTTCTCATGACTTACGCCGAACGTCCTATTTTCACAGTATTTTGTTTAAAATTTTGGTTTGGAGTTGTTCACTAGAATCGTATTCGATGCAATTACTGCTCGAGATAGTAGATCTGTTGCTAATATTACGCGTTACCATTTATGGTACGTGTGTGTGCTCTCTTATTTCTGGAGATGCATTCGGGTAGCCACTCTGTCTGGCTATATGCCAACTTCCTCACAGTCTAGTGAGTTACGAAACGCCATTAGTGGAGTTCGACTCCCTGATGTCCTTGCCACATGTTTTGAGAGTCTTGGCGTGTATCTAACACCCTACGGCGTGTCCGTGGGTCCGTGGGCCGACGCCGCACCCATCTGGTTTGACCAGATTGGGATTGTCGAGCCACAACGCTGCCTAAACCCTCTCAATCGTGCAGGAGTCGGCGTGTGGCAGATTGACTACCTGACCATTTCTGAGTGGAACTCCGCAACAACCCGACCAGCCGATCCATGAAAATCAGGACTGTAAATTTTGACGTTCTCGAAGGCTCTGTCAATATTCTGTCTTCTTTCAGGCGAATAACAGACACCATGAGTGAGGGTGTGAGTCTACAGATGATGACGGATGTAGAGTCTAAGTTGGGGGCCGCATATCATTGACTAAACATAGAAAAAAAAAGTAGGTAGCAATTCCCGTAAACTTCAGAAAACAATTAACAACCCTACATTCGTTTCATTACTGGTAAAAATTTCAACTGGTCACGGTTAATTTAAAACAAGAATGTCTAGTCTTTAACAAACCAGTGTTCGCAGGTTTTACAATCCTTGAAAAATCAAAGTTAATTATATTTAATAACTTTGATTGAGGATATTTTGTAATCAAAATTCAAACATTGTGATTTAGAATTCCCTTATACGGATACCGACAGTTATATAATCTTATTAAATGGTTTAAATTTAATTAAAGATTTAAATGATTATTTAGATTTCTTCTCTTATCCGAAAGACCATCCTTGTTACGAAAAAGAGCGGGGAAAATTCAAGGATGAACTGAACGGTTTGCCTTTATAAAAATAGATCGGGCTTCCAACGAAATTATACGGGCTCCGTAAAAAAATTAGCGGCTGCTGGATGACCCATGCGTTGAAAGGTTTAGGGCAAAAGACATTTAAGGAAGTACCTACTACAAATTGTGATACAGAAAAACGTATAAGATTTGTTGACTACTTGGAAGTATTAATAGATTCCAAGACCAAATTTGTCTCATTCAAAAGTATGCAGACAAACAAACATCATGTTTGCACATGAACGTAACGAAATTAGCACTTTGAGCACGGGAAGATAAACGTAAACACATCAATGAAACTAAAATGTGCGCAAATGAACACATATCGCTAATAAAAGAAAAAGAAAACATATTTCTTCCAGAGAAAGATGATATTCATGGAATATCGTGTGATACGGTTACGAACATACTTATTTCTGTGCGAAAGGCGTGATTTTCCGTATTAAAAATGCGTTATATTGGAACGCTGGTTCTCGATCCTTCGATGGTGCACACTATTTTAAATTGTTCAGAAAAAAATAACACATATTCTTTTTATTCGAGTTTTGACAGTGGAGAGTGTACAGATCAAATAATAACAATCAGATCATTACATTTTATGTCGTGTACCGAATGTACAACCCTAGTCGAAGGATATGAACAGAAACCATTTTTACGATCTGGCAGATAATTATTTATTCAAAATAAAACATCAGCATATCTTAGAAATGGTAAACCAAATTCAACATTTAATAAGTTCTATAACAATCGGAGAGTGCTTGTAACCAAATTATGAACCGCTCTTTAGATGTCTGCACTAGAAGGGGATGTAACGTATTTAATAAGTTCTATAACAATCGGAGAGTGCTTGTAACCATATTATGAACCGCTCTTTAGATGTCTTCACTAGAAGGGGATGTAACGTATTTAATAAGTTCTATAACAATCGGAGAGTGTTTGCAACCAAATTATGAACCGCTCTTTAGATGTCTGCAGATGAAGGGGATGTAACGTATTTAATAAGTTCTATAACAATCGGAGAGTGCTTGTAACCAAATTATGAACCGCTCTTTAGATGTCTTTAGATGAAGGGGATGTAACCTATTTAATAAGTTCTATAACAATCGGAGAGTGTTTGCAACCTAATTATGAACCGCTCTTTAGATGTCTGCAGATGAAGGGGATGTAACCTATTTAATAAGTTCTATAACAATCGGAGAGTGTTTGCAACCAAATTATGAACCGCTCTTTAGATGTCTGCAGATGAAGGGGATGTAACCTAAGTAATAAGTTCTATAACAATCGGAGAGTGTTTGCAACCAAATTATGAACCTCTCTTTAGATGTCTGCAGATGAAGGGGATGTAACCTATTTTTCATAATGATTATTATAATTTGTTTTAAATTTAATGTACTTAGTCGTCAGCCGAATATAGTGCAATAATCTAAAAAAAAAAAACAACAAACAAAATGGTATTCATGGGTGCATAACACCGACTTAGTGTAAGTGTCTGAACGAAAGATAAAAAAATGTAGAAAAACATTCTACATTTCTATCATGTTTTTTTTTTGTTTTGGGTTTCATAGATGAAACACAACAGTAAACAAGCAACGATGTCATAACACTTTTTCAATATTTTTTCTCCCCCAAGTGATTCTCGATAAAATATCCAATTAAAACATGGATGGATAAAAATTAAAACACTCGGATCAGGCAGAGTCTAATGCAGTTAACCTTGAAGCTGCAGGACTCGGATCAGGCAGAGTCTAATGCAGTTAACCTTGAAGCTGCAGGACTCGGATCAGGCAGAGTCTAATGCAGTTAATCTTGAAGCTGCAGGACTCGGATCAGGCAGAGTCTAATGCAGATAACGTTGAAGCTGCAGGACTCGGATCAGGCAGAGTCTAATGCAGTTAATCTTGAAGCTGCAGGACTCGGATCAGGCAGAGTCTAATGCAGTTAACCTTGAAGCTGCAGGACTCGGATCAGGCAGAGTCTAATGCAGTTAATCTTGAAGCTGCAGGACTCGGATCAGGCAGAGTCTAATGCAGTTAATCTTGAAGCTGCAGGACTCGGATCAGGCAGAGTCTATTGCAGTTAACGTTGAAGCTGCAGGACTCGGATCAGGCAGAGTCTAATGCAGTAAATCTTGAAGCTGCAGGACTCGTATGAGAAATAATAAAAAATGAATTAAACATCAGAGAGTGAGTTGACAAGCACAAAGCCACGACCTTGTCAAGGAATACGGAAATAAGTAAACGGCCTTTGACAAGCTGTAAACACAAATTTTATCCTCTAGAGTGGAAACTTATACATTACGTATTTACAGAATTATAGGTTTCTTCCACACTCAATACAAGCGTTAGCTGAAAATTGTCAAAATTTTACCCACTTTCCTGGACGAAAGCGATTTAACCTTGTTACGATAAAAGGCGTGTTTGTTATTATTATATAGATTCTCCCTGTATGCTACAGGAAGATCGTTTGCGTGGGAAGAAACGTTTCGACGTATTGACAAATTCTTGCATATCCTACGCGGAATTCTCACACGCTCAAAACGTATGGAAGATATTTTAATGCAAACAATTGTCTGAGTATTTACGCATTAACTTAAAAACCTATATTTTGATATCGTCAGATGTATTTAAATGCTTTCGACATTTGGCCTATGAGATGTTGAAACTCGAACCGTTTTTGAGTTATACTCTATTTTGGTGAGACCATGTTAAAACTACCGAGGAAAACATTGAACAACTAATTGGCCAGGATATGTACCCACAAACATTTCAAATACTAGCAGACACCATGCCAAGGCTAAAAACAAGGACTGTCTGGCAACCTTGGCTCCGATCCTAAATCATACTTTCTCTACGTAGGTTGTGTAGTTAAAGATGTGCATTTACCCATGTCGGATTTTGAATGGGTTTCCTACCCGGATGTATCTGCTAGATTAGAACTAGAAATATTTGAGACGAGGGGACAGAAAAAAAAAACGTTCTTTGAAAAAATTGATTTCAATTTCAGGAACCCAAGAATAATATGTATTTCATAACAAGCTGCTGAAATTTTTGCTTAAAAGTGTCTGAATTGTTAAAAAAAAAAAAATACACAGAACTATCTCGTTTAAACAGCACCCTCAATTAAAAAAGTATATCAAAAGAAATATAAATATGAAGAAAGATGCTGTAAGCAATTTCGAAAAAAATACTTCTACAAGACATATGAACAAGGGAAAAACATTGCAGTAGGTAAGAAAGAGAAACATAATTGAATTCGTTACAGAAACTCACAGATGTCAAAAACCAATTTAAATCCTGCCATTCATAGACAGTAAAAGAATAAGTAAAAATAGAGAAGATCTATACATGAAGCTCGAAAAAATGTTATTCAATATACCAATTTTCCTAGATTATTCAATAGCAGAAAAATTCAAATTAATTATGTTTGAATTGTTCACGCTTATATTATTGGTACAAACGGTAAAATACCTTTGCCAACACTTAGATTTTTTGTCTCTACCACCAAACCATAAGCGATAGAACAAACCAAACAGGAAGGTTTAAAGACGAACTAAATAGTAAAATCTAGTAAGTATAACAGGATAATGTATACGATTTTTTGACTATATTTGGAAGTATTAAAAGATTCCATGACCAAATTTGTCTCATTCAAAAGTATTCAGACAAAAACACGCAGCAAAATTAGCGCTTTTAGCACTGGATGATAAACGTATCAATGAAAGTAAATCGTATGCATATGGAAAGAAGAAGAAAAAAAACACATCTCTTCACATATCGTGTGAAACGGTTACGAACATACTTATTTCTGTGCGAAAGGCGTGGTTTTCCGTATTAACAGTGCGTTATTTTGGACCGATGGTTCTCGATCCTTCGAGGTTTCCTTATTATTACGGAATATAATGATGGTGCACACTATTTTAAATTGTACAGAAAAATAAAATAGCACATATCCTTTTTATTCCAGTTTTGTCTGTGCAGAGTGTACGGATCAAATAATAACAATCAGATCATTCCATGTCGCTTATATTATTGGTACACAAGGCGGAAGTTTACGAAGACATAAAAGAACTTTGCCAACAGTTCGATTTTTCGTCTTTTTCACCAGACGATAAACGATAGAACGAACAAAGCAAAAAATAACCCTGAATGTTTAATGACGAATGGATTAGATTTCTTCTCTTATCCGAAAGACCATCCTTGTTACGAAAAAGAGCGAGGAAAATTCAAGGATGAACTGAACGGTTTGCCTTTATAAAAATATATCGGGCTTCCAACGAAATTATACGGGCTCCGTAAAAAAATTAGCGGCTGCTGGATGACCCATGCGTTGAAAGGTTTAGGGCAAAAGACATTTAAGGAAGTACCTACTACAAATTGTGATATAGAAAAACGTATAAGATTTGTTGACTACTTGGAAGTATTAATAGATTCCAAGACCAAATTTGTCTCATTCAAAAGTATGCAGACAAACAAACATCATGTTTGCACATGAACGTAACGAAATTAGCACTTTGAGCACGGGAAGATAAACGTAAACACATCAATGAAACTAAAATGTGCGCAAATGAACACATATCGCTAATAAAAGAAAAAGAAAACATATTTCTTCCAGAGAAAGATGATATTCATGGAATATCGTGTGATACGGTTACGAACATACTTATTTCTGTGCGAAAGGCGTGGTTTTCCGTATTAACAGTGCGTTATTTTGGACCGATGGTTCTCGATCCTTCGAGGTTGCCTTATTATTACGGAATATAATGATGGTGCACACTATTTTGAATTGTTCAGAAAAAAATAGCACATATCCTTTTTATTCCAGTTTTGTCTGTGCAGAGTGTACGGATCAAATAATAACAATCAGATCATTACATGTCGCTTATATTATTGGTACACAAGGCGGAAGTTTACGAAGACTTAAAAGAACTTTGCCAATAGTTCGATTTTTCGTCTTTTTCACCAGACCATAAACGATAGAACGAACAAAGCAAAAAAGAACCCTGAATGTTTAATGACGAACGGAACGATAAAATCTTCTATGACCAAATACTAATAACGCACAACTATGAAGTTTTTCCGCCGGACGCGGGAAGAAACTTACATGTTAATGATTACGTTCAATTTTTGACAAATATACAAGACAAATTTAGCGCTTTTTCTGACATTACATCAAACAATCATCTTGTTCATACCATAAAAGTGAGTAAATTAGCCTTTTTTGCATTCGATGATGAACATATACATGTACCAAAATCAAAATCTTTTGCTCTTGGTCGTACGTTAATCATATTCTTAATTATGACGTTCCTTAACGATGTGTTGACCACTAGCAATGTTTTAGGTGTTCGTTTTCTGTATGTAACATACAGAAGAAAGTGTTCCCTGGAGCAGCCACTGCTACTGGTGCTGCGAAAGCCATCGCTTCTACTACTGCTAAAGCTGTAACTACTGCTAAAGCACCTGCTAAAGCTGTTATCATTGCTGCTGCCACTGCTTTAGCTAACGTTACTGCTGCTAATACTGCAACAAAAAAATAATAATTTTGTAATTAGGGATTTTTCTTGTAATGTTTATCATTACCTCTTTTTGAATAATTTTTGTTTTATTTTGTTTAAAATGGTAAAGATGAAAAAGGAAAAAAAAAAGAAAAAAACAAAAACAAAAAAAAGGCTTAAATGGCTATAATAAATATCGATCAATATGATGTCCAAAACAAACGGATCACAAATTTCGTCGAACCTCATTCCGACATGAATATGACATTAGGGCATTTGCAGAAAATATGACATTAGGACATTTGCAGAAATTAATAAAAATCCAATACAGAAGGTTCAAGAATTATGCTTTCAGTGCAGTCACCAGGAAATATCGTTTATGTGGGTCCCATCACATTGCGAGATTACACTAAACGAGCTAGCAGACCAACAAGCTAATTACGCACGAACAGAGACAGAAACAACCATAATTAATGAAGCAACAAAAGAAGACGTCAAGAGTCATTTGAAAAATGTCGTAAGATCAAAATGGAACCTCACATGGTTCGGAACCCAACGTACCCAAATCGCAAGAATCAAAAAGACTACAGAGACTTGGACAACAGCTCATCGACATTCAAGACGAGAAGAGACCGTTCTGACAAGACTGAGAATAGGGCACACTGCACTGACCCACAGCTACCTACTTAACAATCTCTATCACCCGACGTGCACCACATGTGAGACACAAAACACTGTAGAACATATACTAATACACTGCCACAAATACGACCACATCAGACTAACTCTCAAGATACCCGAGACACTGCAAGACGTTTTACAAGACGATGAACTGACAATTCGAAAACTCCTCACGTTTCTTAAAACAATCAACATTTACAAAGACATTTGACTTTTAACTGACCGCACTGCCAATGACCCAGCAGGGTAGAGGCAGTATAATGAAATAAAATAAAAAAAAATAAAAATCCAAAATTAGTATGAATTGAGACAGCTGTGAAAAACAGTTACTAGATAAATTGCACTATTATTGCAAATTATTATTAGTCTATGACTTACCAGTCCTGTGAAAATGAATTTTCCGTAAGAGCTCATAAACTCAAAAATCAGCATCCGCGATGAAACAAATATGGCCGCCATTTTCAAACGGTTGACTGTAAAAAAAAAATTAAAAAATTGTTTTGAACCACTGATTTCATATGTAACTGATGGTAAAAATATCATTTTTTTCTAAAACTATCAAGCAACCATCTTTGGACCACTTGATATGGATTGACTCACCTTTATTATTTCTATTACTATTTCAAACATTGCAATTAATAATATTATAGCTGTGTAGAATACATTATTATACTATTGTTATCTTGTTTTAAGTTGAAACCAATTAATAAAAATGCTTATTTGAAAATAACTACTGGTTAATGATTTTTGTCCAATATAGCCACTACTTGCTTACACTGTGGGACCTTCTAGCCTGTATAATTTTTTTTTTTTTTTTTTTTTTTTTTTTTTTTTTTTTTTTTTTTTTTTTTTTTTTTTTTTTTTTTTTTTTTACGGCGCATCTACATCTAGGTCATTAGCGCCGCTAGCCGGTATAATATTTCTAATAGTAAATAAAAATTATTGGACTACTTTTACGAGTCGTTTACATCTTATAGCGAAAACAAGCATAAAGCATAACATATTACCAATAATTTTTATACATTTCGTGAGTCAATATCACATTTCCAGGTAAGAAAAATATATTTCTGATGAATTAAATACTTTATTTAATTGCAATTATATTCTTAAAATATAAATTTGATCAAATAATTTCATTTCGGTGTTACCAAATTGACCAAATGACCGACCCCTGACTAAATCTAACTTATTATAAATCTTACTTATTTATATTTTGTCCTGTGTACTCAGCCTACAATGAATTTACGTTCTTTAATTTAATTATAATTTCTTCATTAACTTACACTTCAGTGAGTTGTTGGTGCAGCAGGATGTGGTGCTCGCTGTAGGTGAAGATCTAGAGGGGAATTCACCGCAATACACATTTTAGGTTCCTTAAAGGATCTGTTGACCGCTGATGAAGGACCAAGTGGTGACTTGTGAAAGGTGATGACTTTTTCCTGACCGAATGTGACATATGGTCACTAAAACTAGTGGGACACTTGGTCACACTAGCGTCACTGAGCGTCATGGTCCCAAGTAATGGAATTTCATCAATCTAAAATGATTAAAATAATTTTAAAGTATGGAAATAAACACTGGGAGTCATTCCAGTTTGCGAGCGGCCAAGCAACTGAACTTAAAGATGGTGGGGCAGCCTTTTATGTAGGTCCTTGGATTTTAGAAAGCTACGAAAGAAGGTCGGTGCGTTGTTATGTAACCCGGACACTCCTTGGCGCACTTGCAGGCAAGAGAAGATCCGATCCGATGTAATCCGATTTCGTTTGATCGACAACGACCGACTTGAATGCCTACATTCGTCCCGAACCGATCCGATCCGATTTAGTCACAGCTCGTCAGTAATGACCTCGTAGTGAAGTTAACATGAATGATTCATAGAACAAATACCAGCTAATAAGAAACCTTTAATTAGGTTGTATGTTGGAGGTATGAGGGAGGTGTTGAGAGGCCAATCAATCTTCTGGAAGTATATCAGTCCCGAAAAAATAAATCTTAGTGTAACAGTTAATTTTTAACTGTTACACTAAGATAGGAGAAGCATTAGTATTCATATGTTAAAATAATTTATAAGAAAGCTAGCTAGAAGGTTATAAACATTGGATGGTTATAAACATCTTTCTACGTAATTTACAAGGGAACGTTTTTTTTTTTCTAACGTACAAGGGAAACAAAAAACAAAAATGTGAATTGGCAAAGTTGTTTTAAATTCTGTTAGCTTTCATTTAAAAAACAATGCATCGGAATCGGTCAAGGGGTAGAGGCTGTAGACCTTTTTGAAACACAATATGTTGTTTGGCGCCATTTTACCACGTTGGTCCAAAATTGGACTAGAAACAAAGAAGTTTGAACGGACGAGTATCGGTAGCCGTCGGATCGGATCGGGTCGGGACCAACGTAGGCATCTTTATTGAGAAACATGTGTTTGTTGTTCTTCCGACAATAGGTGGCTATCGGATCAAATCGGATCGGATCGGGTCCAATGTAGGTGCCCCCTAAGAGAGCCAACGGAATATTTGCTTTTTCGTTACAAAACTCCAAATACTGTGCCTCCATATCGTCGATACAAAAGCAAACTAACGAATATGAAAATCACCACTTTTCACAGTGGAAAAGTATTTATTCTTAACTTTTTTTTGGACAGTCAAATATTCGGCAGATTTGACCTTTTGATAGTGGAATACTTTCCGTTTAATAGAGTAAAGTCAGATTGAAGAATTTGCCGTAAATAAGTCCAGCAGAAATTATTAAAGATGGACAATGAAAGATGCATTTTTTCATATTCGTTAGTTTGCATTTGTATCGACGATATGAAAGGTAAGGACGAGTTCGTAAACTAGCAAAATCGGTCCATAAAGAGTAAAGGTTCTTTTGGAACTTGCTAATAGTGAAATGAGCTTAAATAATTACCTCAAGATTATAGTAAGTTATAGATTAAAAGATTATCTCTGCCTAATATTGAAAAATTATTAAAGAAATATTAAATTAACAAGAATTTTACTAATAAGGTATTATTTACAGGTACGGCTTCATCAGGGAAGTCAAATTAAAGTACAAGGTATGTAAATAATTTGATAATTTTATTTATTATTTTTTTTTTAACAGAAAATTAATTTGTATCAATTTCCATTTTTTTATTTTTATTTTTACAAGGTAAAACGAAGTATTACTGTCTTACTTTACGCAGCGGACTGGCACAGATTGTCCAAAATTATTTTCAGTATAAATATAACAAGATTCGTTGTACAGAACAATTAATAATTTGATTACAGAGTACACAAAACCTCTAATTGACATTGCTTATTTTTATAATACATATTTCTCATTGACTCTGAATATTATATAGTACCGTTGCAGGAAAACAATAATTACACTCACAAGGCGTTCATTAGTAATTTAGTCCGGACTGGTTAGTTTTGGGTAAACACAAACTTCTAATGAACCGCTTTTGGTGGAAAAAGAAATAAAAGAAACCTTTTACTTTATTTTTTGTTAGTGTTGGGCTTATTTATTTAAGTGACGAATACTACTTATAATAAAAGTCTCCGGTGCTAATGACCATGGCAGTAGATGCGCCATAAAAAAAAAAATAAAAAAAAATAAAAATAAAAAAATAAAAGTCTCTTGTGAAGAGAAGCCAAGTGCAAGAAACTAGTCGAAAAATAATAAAATAATGATATAAAAAATTGTTAAAACAATTTTTTGACCTATAAGACCTTTACAAAAAGAAGAGAAAAAAATAACCAGTCCTCCATTAAAGAAGCAGACTCAACACATGACATTAACCATGAACGGTGCTAATGACCATAGCAGTAGCCATGAAATCCAAAAATAAGATTTCCTCCTAACTCAGACTAAATCTACTATATATTTGTCAAATACCACTCACTCACTAACCTATTTTCGCCCAGCCCAAACCACTCGACAGAAAATTTTGAAATTTTGCATGGACACTCCCTATATAATGTAGGCACTCGCTAAGAAACGATTTTTTTTTTTATATTTGAATTTTTAAGTATTTTTAGGGGGGATGAAAGTTTTAGTTGGTTAGAGCATGCAAGCCTAGGCAGCAAGCGTTGCTAGGACGATAAAGCACAGCTGTTACCGTACATTATCTATTTCATAGTATTATTAGCGCGGTTCCTCCCTCCCCCATAGGGAGGAACCCCGCTTATAAGGTTGATACAATTATTTTTAATTGAGGTTAATTTCAACTATGATGGAAGACCTTGAATTACTAGAAATAAACTGAGATTTTGTCCCTCGTAGAGTTTACGCCCTGGTCCATCCGAGGTAATAATATCCCGAACCACTTGACTCAAAATTTGAAATTTTGCCCGGACAATCTGTTTAGAATGTAAACACTCGCTAAGAAAGTTTTTTTTTTTTTTTTTTTTTTTTTTTTTTTTTTTTTTTTTTTTTTTTTTTTTTTTCAAATGTTTAAGTACTTTTAGGGGGGTTTGCATTATTTAGAAGGTCCTCATCGGCTCAAAAATGGTCCGATTTTGATTACATTTGGTACATAAATCATTCTTCTCATTTGAAAGGTCAAGTTTAATAACCAGCTGAATCCGTTTACTGGAACATGGTTTTTGGAGCAAAATGTGCGCGAATAAATCCGAACGCTTACATTTTCGAGTCCATGTGCTTGCAGGTACGCGTTATATAGGTACCTTAACGTAGAAAAAACGAATGAAACCATTTTTAAAGCGACTTATGTCACCGTTTACGAGACAAATTGCTTGAAATACTTTTCCAAACTAATTTTCTGTTTGGGTATTCAGAAACGATGATCGGCTCTCTTGAAACTTGTACCAGATGATATTTAAACTTTGGAATCGTTTGGAGGTAGGAAGTATATGGAAAAAAATTGTATTGATGGTATACAACGTTTTCAAATCTCAGTATATTTTCTAAAATATCTCGAAAACGGGGGGGGGAAATCGTAGTAAGTGAAAAGCCGGCTATTCGAAAGGTTACTAAATTCTCTACAAAGAAGATTCTGTTGTAATGTTCGGTGGGGCGATGACTATCGACAAGATAAGTGCTTAAAACTTTAAAGTTGTTAGTTTTATTCTTTTCAACGTGTATTTGTCTCTGTTTACCTAACTTTTTAAGTATTTGTTGTATGTTTTTTCTCTCCACATGGTGTTTCTTGGGTAACTCTAATGCCCCTGCAATAATAAGCTGTACAAAATTATGTAGTAGCGTTAATTTTGATCATACCTTATTTAACGCAATATAAAAACTTCTTATCGACCGTGGTGAATAGACGACCACTAAAACCTCAAAATCATGCGAATTTCCCTGTTTTTTTTAATATATGCTTTATTTATAGGCAAAAAAATGTGTGTACGTTATTATGCGAAGAAGCCTTGGAATAAAATAAATAAGCAAATAATTAGCATAATATCCCGGTAATTTTAAATTTTTACTATTTTTCACATAACTACTTCTATATACATTACAGTATATTTTTTCTCTTGGAAATTATGTTATAGTTATCAACAGAGAAGCTTTTAGGAAATTGTGTTGACAGAAAGTTATGAATAATGAGACCTAGAGAAAAACAAGGAGTGGAATAAAATATGGCCATTTTGAGAAAAATAAGCTGACCATTTGAATAATTTATTCATCCTTTTGTTAGGGTAAAGATAAACAATAAATGTAAAAATATTTGATCTCGCTTTTAGCCTATTTTGTAGAGTAAACGCAGTGTATTCTGAATAATAATATTTCTTTCCTTCATGAAAAAAACATTTTATGAACAAAATAATTCAACGTTTAAATTATCAGATATTTAATGAATTATGTATAAATTAAAAGTTTTTTCCTAAATATCTGCTAATATATTCAAGAATCAATATTGCTATGTAAATAATCCCTCAGGAGCAGCTTATTTAAATTTATTATGAAAAAAAAAAAATGAACTACAGAGTTAGGGCTCATTTGGTTCAAAAATATATTGTCTAAAAGGAATGCACAAATTCGTAAAGCCCGCCCAAAAATTGTTTTCTTCTCTGTACTCGCCAGAAAACCCGTGAGTTGGTAGTATCATATACCATAGAGCTTCACCTGAACATAGAACATGTTGATAAATTATTTTTTTTATATATATGTTATTTAAAAAGGCGGAAGTTCATGCTTATATAAAAGTCGTCAACTTCACATGATATGATTTTTTTTATCTCTCTACATGTTTCGTGTCCCTAAACTAGGGCCGGTGTTTCGTTGATACAAGGACAGAGCAACTGACAAAACTGAAACAGAATACTAGAAACTGAGATAGAGTCTACCTCCAGAAAGCCGTACAGAAAACTTGTACCAAAATGCTTGAAGCGGCAGAATATTTAAAAGATATCAAGTTCCAATCAAAAGTTATGAAGTGAGAGCGGAAGTACTCTCATTGAATGATAGACCTTGGAGGGAAGGAAGGGAAAAGCTTTGCTCTCTATGCAATCTGGAAGACAAAAAAACTATGTTCCATTTCCCGACCAGGAGTCCGATACTGGAAGAATTCAGAAGGAGATGGCTGGAAAAGGACATAGACGGCGCCAAAATAGTAACATTACTGTCGAAAGAGGACTGGGGCAAGGTGGTGAGGTACGCACGAGACGCAACTAAATACAGAAAAACACGACCAAATTTTTAAAAAATTAGTTTATTGAGACTCTTAGAGCTTTACATCTGCTATATTTTTTTACATGGCTAGATAATAGATGATTGTAGATGGTTTTACATAAATAGACTGTAAATACACTTTTACATACATAGTTATGGACCTTTAAATATGATAAAGTTGTACAGAGGGTTATAATTCATATAACTTATACAATTTACCTATTTACAATGTTAAGCTAAACAAACTGCAATTAAAGAAACAAACTTAACTTATTTACACTGATGTTAAAAATTAGACTAGAAAAAAAATTAAAGAAAAATGGCATACATAACAGTTTTCCAAACAGTCCATTAAAATTATAAGTCATTTTTAGGATTCATTTTAGGATATAATTTTATTTAGAGAGAGTCATATAGTCTGGTTTGTTCTAAAAGTTCTAATGCGGTTTCTAAATACTGACTATGTTTTTTCTAAGTTAGTAAGTGTTTGTAGTCAAGTTTGTTTTGCAATATTCGCAGTTAGGTGTGTCTTGTTTAGTCATAAGGCCGAGATTTGTCGAATTTAATTATTGACACAACAAGGGAAAATGAAACCATATATATATATATATATATATATATATATATATATATATATATATATATATTTATTTTATTTATTATTCAGTTTCTAAATGATATAAAATATTGGATAGATTTTGGTTTTACTATTATTTTGTTCTTTTTTTACTTATAATAATTATGCATGATGGATATATGCAGAAAGGAAAATTTTTAGTGTTTACAATTATTTTATATTCATATTCAAATTATTAGAATAATAGTCATATATTCAGTATGTAATTTATTTGTAAAATAAAAATCCTTATTCATTCATTAATTCATATACCAGCAAGAGGAAAATAATTATACAGCCCATATGATATCTAAGCTTAGAATGTGGAGTTGGTAAGGAGTAACGACGCTAGGCTCATGGCCTTATCAACAGCAGCCAGGCGAATCACTCCCACACACAAGTCAAAGCTCAAATTAGAACAAACAAAATATAATGTTCAATTTAATACAGTTAACTCATAAATTTTAATTAATTTATCCGTTATCTTGTTTTCACCTCAGGGAGGAAACCCGCTTATGAGGTACAATCGATGATTCCATCTTTTTTTTTTTTATTTATTTATTTATTATCAAGACTCTCATAACGCAGATGATTCGCTCGATAATAACAAATGTATTCTTATAATTAAACAGTTGTTACAATTTCTAATTGATATTTCATATAAAGTAAAAACATTAATTTACAATAAAAGTATTTTACAAATTAAAATTACAGTTATAAGTATGTACACTATAATATATATATATATATATATATATATATATGTATATATATATATATATATATATATATGTATATATATATATATATATATATATATATATATATATATATATATATATATATTAAAACATTACTATATATATTACAGATGTATATGCAAGTGCACAACACATGCATATACATTGCTTTTATACACTATGTGTAACACATATATACATATATATACATATGTATATATATGTATATATATATATGTATATATATATATATATATATATATATATATATATATATATTAAAACATTACTATATACATTACAGATGTATATGCAAGTGCACAACACATGCATATACATTGCTTTTATACACTAATTGTAATTCATGTTATACACATGTACATCAATACGTGTTCATACACTCACGCATATAAATCACGATTAAGTGAAAATAAAATTGATTTAAAATAAAATTAATTTAAATGAACAAATAATTATAATGAAAATTATCTTTTCTCCAATGCTACCAGATATCGGAAGTAACTTTAGAGTCTAAAATTAAATCTTGCTGTATTGCTGTGTGTGTTTTAGATGTTGAAAAATAGTGTTTATCGATTGGCTACCCTCTTTGAAAAGTTCAGTCATGTCGTGAAGTATTTGTAAGTAATCACGTCTTCTACATTCTGTCAATATGTGTTCAACTGTTAGAGGTAAGTTACACTTTCTGCAAGTAGGGTTTTCAGTTTTAGTCATTAAAAACGAGTGTGTGTGTGTGTGTGTGTGTGTAAAGTATGTCCGATGATTCGACCTAAAGGTGTAGGCAGGAGAAGTAGCATGGGCGTATATAAGGGGGGGGGGCTGAGGGGACTCCAGACCCCCCTCCCGAAATTTTGATTTCATGTTAAAAAATTGTCATATAACCCTTTAAAATAAATGTAATAAGATCACTTAGTTTGTAAAAAAATATTTTATTTATATTGTAATAGCGTTTTAGTTACCTAAAACTATTAAAAGTTGTAAATTTTTAGTATTTCATACCCCGGAAATGGTCCCAGCCCCCTCCCCAGAAATTTTGCCAGCCCCTCCCGAAATTATTTTCTATATACGCCCATGAGAAGTAGACGTTTCATAACGCTCTTTTTTCCCCCTAAAGCCTGTAATATATTAAAATAATATTTGTTTTTAAAGAGAGATAGAGTTGAAGATACAGGGGGGGGGGGGTTTACACCGGACCCACATTACCAATTTGCCACTACCAGCCGTAATTTTTGTTACATTTGCACGAAACTCGGTATTCGTGGTAGTAATCAACAGAGAAAAATTGGTTGTAAAAATAAACTAAATTGGGTTATTTTGAGGGGGGGGGGGGTTACTCCGGACCTAAAGTACTAATATACTCATACCGGTCGTAATTTCTGCTGTATTATAACGAAACGCGGTATACGTCATGGGTATCTCATGAGAAAGAAGTGTTGTAAAAATGAAGTAAATCGGTCTATTGGAAAGGAGAGTTTACTTTAAACTCTGTTTCATTAGAATCAGCCCGACAGACGTAGGTTCCCAAAGCCGCCGCGAGGAGCGCTATCTCCCACAAGGTGGACTGTATCTTGTTCCTGCGTCAGAACAAAAGACGGAAAATGAAGTTTTTGTGTATTTATTAAGTAGTACAGAATCATGTATTAACATAACTCTGGAAGCAAATGATTACAAAGTTAATAATTGAACAGTTCTCATAAGAAATGTAAATGAGCAGAACTATTCACGTTTTTATTTTATTTATATAGGTTATTTACAGCAAATTATTCAGTAATGTAGTCTACACTACAACAATTCTGAGGAAAGTGCTTAGTTATGCAGCTCCTGCGTGACGGACTTTTATTAATATATTGTATTTAAAACTTTTAAAGAATCCTTATTTCTTCTAGCTTTAGTACCATTCCGGACAACTCTATTAACATACTATCGGTGCTTAACAATACTAATTTTTTTATTTAAAAAAATTCAAGCCATTAAGAGGCGATAACAAGGGGGAGAAGTGTGCCTTAAGGCCGGCCACACACTATGAGGAAGACCGGACAGGTACACCCGTGAGGTGCACCTGTCCGGTCTACCAGTGACCCACACTGTTCAGGTGTACCGGACAGGTTTGTCAGTCTTCAACATGGGTCCTCCAGGAGATGATCTACTTTATCTCTCTCTATTTGCAGTAATATTTGAGACACGTATAAACAAACGAAAAAAACGCAAACAATGGTGTAAGGAATGGTTGCAGAGAAGAAATAAATTCACCCATATCAATCTGCTGAACGAATTAAGAGATGAACCAACAGATAATCGCAATTATCTGCGCATGAACGAATCAGTTTACATAGAGTTATTGTCACTTTTATCTCCTTTTGTTAAGAAGAAATATACACAAATGAGGGCCGCTATATCTCCACACGAAAAACTAACAGCTACTTTGAGAATCTTGAGGAGTCAATTTTCCTCTACTCCTTTCGAATATTAGATCGAAAACTATTAATTTTACTTTTAGCCATACTCTCGTTTGCATTTGGATATATTTTCTGCAGTTTGTATACTAATTTGCGATATGCAGCATCCCTTTTATTTCTCTTGTGAAAATCATCGTCTTTTATTTTCTTTAAACATGGTTCATTTTTATAAATTTCGATGAAATCACTAAGAACTTCGTTAATTTTATGATACATTTTACACTTTAAACTGATTTCATAAATAAATAAATAAAAAGGCCACAACGGTAAAACAAACCAACACAAATCAGAGCTGCAGAAAACTGAGACCTCATCAGGTACACCTGACAACCCCCACACACACATGAGGTCTACTCGCCTGTCAGGTGGAAATAATCGAATTTTCATCAGGTGTGAGGTCGCCGGAAAGGGTAGAGTGGGGGTAGTAAAGTTCCGCCACAGTCTATGAGGTAGACCGGACAGGTGCACCGGACGGGTGAACCTGTCCGGTCTACCTCATAGCGTGTGGCGGCCCCTACGGACGTTCAGTTCATCACCCTGATGAAGGCTTAAATTTTAAGCGTCGGCAAAAATATTACAATTTTTTTTTTTATTTATTTTTTTTTTTTAATGTAGTTTTATTAACCACACAATTGAACCCAAACAAAATCTACATTTGCAATCTGAACGGTCAAAGATCTCTCTATAAAAAATTGTTTGCTACTCTGTTAAAATCTCACAAGGCATAAGCATGATCTGAAAATTCGCTGAAATGTCATTTCTACAGTCGGAGTATATATAGCGAGAAATACTAGACTTTTTGTAAGTTATTTATTTATTTATTTTTTTTTCTTTCTAAAAATCATTTCTGAAGAAGGGTAATTCTTAAAGGAACTGTCAACCCAAATGTGCCTAGGTTCGAAACAGTATCTCCTTAGTGACAAACTGGTACTATAAACCACTCTGAAACCCTGACACCTCCCTTTACTAACCGATTTAAGTTCTGTGTAAAAAAATATCGTACTTATTTTATTAGAAATCTGCTATTGCGGTTGATTCGTGACGTAAAAAAATTAAAATACAGAAAATATAAATTAATTGAGCTGGGTAAAAATATTACAAGAGAGTGTAATAAATTGATAACAAACGCGGAATATGAGAGAGCCAGAAAAAAATGTGTGTTTCTATAAAAATATATTCCAACAAAAATATATATTTCTCTACAAGCTACGAGTGAATAAAAATACAAAGTTTTCCCCTTTTACATTTTTTACCACTCGATTCAATCCTTCTGGAACTTCCACTTATTTCGGGAAAATGTATATATCTTTCTCATCGAATACAATTTAAAAGGTTTCATTCAAACACCTCTCAGATATGTCTTACGTTAAAAAAGTCCGACTCGCAGGAACTGCGACATCTTAGCGCGGTTACATCTCCAAGAAATGGAATAGATTAGCATCACAAATCACAGGAAACTGACAGTAGCCAACTTACACAGAAGCGGATAATTCTTAATCTGTATAAACCAATGCAATTATGTACTGAAAACGTTCTTACTCTTTGGCTACTGCTGAGAAGGCTCTATTCTAAACAACCAAAAATTCCTTGTCATTTTAAGTATTTTAAGTCTTGTTTTAATTCCAAATTCGTTTTACTGTTAAAATCAACTGTAAATATGTACTTCATGGCGAATTAAATTCCATTCTGTCGTGGGTTAAATCTTTCTATAAAATAAGAAATAACGGTAACTTCAGTTTGAAGCTATGAGGAAGGTTATATAAATGGAGAATTCAAAACAACCTACGTCATCATGATTAGCCAATGCCATCATGATTACCACAGCCACTCCAAACTTATTATGAATACCTTAGACCGTTTCTTAGCTTATTTTACTGCTAAATGCAATTTAAAAGTAGAAACAACCAATTAAAAAGTGAGATAAAGAAAGAGAAAAACCATTTTAAAACAACAAAACAAACACTTCTTAAGTTTTAAGCGCTTATATCTCTCATTGACGTTGCCCCATCGAATATTGCTTCAGAACCTTTTTTGTAGAGAATTTAGTGAGCATTCGAATGGTCACTTTCCATTTATTACGATTTCCCAACGGTCTTCGAGATATTTACGAAAAATGTATGGAGATCCGAAAACTTTTCATGTCTATTAATAAAATAATTTTTTTCGCATACTTCCTTATATCCAAATATAACCAAAATTTAAACATCTTAGTTGGGACTAATTTCCAAGATTTAAAAAATATTTCAATTGAATCCCGCGATTCTAAGTACTCACAAAAAAATAATAACTTACAAAAACATTGATTCCACTTATCTCAGAAACGGTTAAAGCTATCGCCTTGAAAATGGTTTCATTCGTTTTCCTAGCCCAAGAAACCTATAAAACATTTTTTTTGCGCGAATTTCGCCCCAAACACTATCTTCTAGTGGGCGGATTCTGCTGGTTAACGAACTTGACCTTTCAAATTAGACGACAGATTTTTGTACCAAATTTCGTCAAAATCGGACCATTTTTGAGCTTGCTAGACAGCGAACAGACAAGAATATATATATAAATATATACATATATATATATATATATATATATATATATATATACAAATTTTAGCCACCTATATTTTCGTGATCTATAGGGTCTGAAACGTGAAAGTTTCTAGTCGGCACTTACGGATTGCGTCATGAGGTCAACCTCATAAGCGGGTTCTCCCTATGGAGATAGGGAGTAACCGCGCTAATATTTGAGTAATCTTACAATTACCGACAATAACGTGTCTGACACGCAAAAAAATGCAGTTTTTCAAGAGTGCGATTTTGAGTTTAAAATTAGAATAAAATTTATTAAAGATAACGTTTTATCCTGCGATTGAAATTTTTACTATAAAGAAGATCGGTTTAGAAAATACCTGATTATGCTTCCATTTTTGGAATTAAAAGGGGGAAATTATTTCAGGGGATTTTTATTTATTTAATTATACTGCCTTGAACCCAGAGTTGGGCAAACGTTAGCGCGCGCTAAAAACTGATACGTCTCCGCTAATTTAGCGAAACTGTAGAAAGCCAGCGCTAATAATTAGCGGTTAGCGGCGGCAGTGCGCTAACCGGTAATCTATTTATGAAATATCGTAATTGCTAATAGCTTAAGCTATAGTTACAAGTTACAAGTTGTAACTATAGCTTAAGCTATTAGCAATTACGATATTTCATAAATAGATTAGCGGTTAGCGCACTGCCGCCGCTAACCGCTAATTATTAGCGCTGGCTTTCTACAGTTTCGCTAAATTAGCGGAGACGTATCAGCTTTTAGCGCGCGCTAACGTTTGCCCAACTCTGCTTGAACCTGCTAGGTCATTTGCAATACGTGTCGAATGTCTATGTAAATGTTGATTTTTTTAATAAACGTGAGGAGATTTTGAATTGTCAGTTTGTCGTCTTGTAAAACCTCTTCAGTTTTGGAATATCTTGAGTGTTAGTCTTATGTGGTCGTATTTGTGGCAGTTTATTAGTATATGTTCTACATTGTTTTGTGTCACATATGTTGCACGTTGGGTGATGGAGGTTGTTAAGTAGGTACTTGTGGGTCAGTGCAGTGTGTCCTATCCTAAGTCTTGTCAAAACGGTCTCTTCTCGTCTGGAATGTCGTTGAGCTGTAGCATAAATGTCTGTATTCTTTTTAATTCTTATGGTTTGGGTGCGATGGGTTCCGAAATATGTGAGGTTCCTTTTTGTTCTTCCGATATTTTTCAAGTAAATCATCATGTCTTATTTTGTGGCTTCATTGATTATTATTGTTTCGGTTTTTGTTTGGGCGTAATTAGCTTGTTTATCTGCTCGTTCGTTGAGTGTGATCCCGCAATGTGATGGCAACCACATAAATATTTCTTTCAGATTACTGTGAAAGCATAATTCATGAACCATTTAAGAATTTTGTTAGCCGACTTCTCAATTCCAGCTATTACGCTTTATGAAAGTAGAGATATATATGCTTCTTGGAAACATAGCCAACTGATAAAAGATTAATTACAAAAAAAATAAATAAAAAGAAATTCAACAACATTGAGTTAAACAGTTCTCAAATATCAAGAAGGATCCAAAAGTATTTAGATGAAATCTTGAAAAACAAAGGAAATTGTTCTTTGTATATAGGAAATTATAGACTCAATCAGTGAGATGTAACATTATAACGCGTCTTTATCAACATGAACATCATTATAACACGTCTTTATCAACATGAACATCAATAAATGCAGTGCATATTCAACCTCATCAGTGAATGTGATTAGTGATGTGAAAAGTGAAGTTTTTTTATTTTTATGATTTAAGCGTAAAAATTTAAAATATGTACATATATTTTTTTCATTAGATATTATTTACATAATATCCATTTAAGCCAGTGAAAATTTTCCCTTTATTATTGCTATAATTTTATTTCATTTTATAAAAGGTTTTGTACTGTTGCATAGGTATTTGATGATTTTCTCTTATTATCATTTTTTAATTACTGTTTATATAATATAACCAGACTCCCTGTAAATTGTAATTGTAATTTACAAAATACAGTAATTATTGATTGATTGATTGATTGATAATTCATGAACCATCTGTAGAAATCCATGAGTGGAATCTCCTGCCATGATTACTTTTAATGAACTTAAATAATCGGTTATGATCAAATTCTTCATCCCTTCAGATTTACTCAGCGATGATTAAAAATCAATTCCCCCAAATCACGAATTTAATTTCCCGCTATAATTTCCTGCTAAAATTAATTTCCGCTAAAGTGACCGATGACGTCTTCACTGTAAATGAAGTTCCTTTATTACAAAATGATGCACTTCAGTCAATCTCCTTACAAATAAATATATAAATTATTAAATATTCTCTTTATAATAAGTGTTTACCATAAAAAGATACCACATCGTTAACAAAATATTTTGGAAACAATATTGGAAAAAATACTGGAAAATTTTAAGAAAAAATACTAAGTGATTGTACAATAAACTCACGGAAAAACAGTAATATAACTAATAATCAAATACTACAATTAAATTTTTATTTGAAAAGGTTACAAATTTTATTAATTTAACCAGGTGTTTTGTAAAACATTAGTGCTTAAGATGATTAAGTATGTTTACAATTTTTTTTCTTAAAAAAATATCTTTTATTGTATGATGAGCACAAAAAGAGAAAACAACACATTATTCTAAATGTAGCACTCAGGAATATATCATTTAAAAATTTGGGGCCTCTAAAATCCCCAAAATAGTCAAATAATGCCAAGGCTTCAAATAAGATTTTTCGATAGTCACAGGGTATAACTCCAAAATCTCAAGTTTTCCGTACAGATCTATAACAGAGAAAACACGCGCTTTACTAGATGTCAAAGACTCACATATTTTTAAAGTCAGAAATGATTTAGTATAGAATAGAACTTTTTAGCGGGTTTCTTCCCTCCCTCCATAGAGATAAAACCCGCATATTGACTTCATGGCGCAGTCTATAAGTGCCATGTATATGTATATATATATATATATATATATATATATATATATATATATATATATATATATATATATACAGAGATGGGCATAATTTTATTTATAAATAAAAATACGAATTTATTCGTACTTCATATATTTGTGAATACGAATATAAATAAATTTGTATTCAAAAGTGTGAATACGAATTTATTTTTATTCACATATATTAAATATAAAAATACAAATAAAATTTTATTCGCAAATTTTTCTGCGAATAAAAATAAATTCACAGAAAAAATTGTAAATAATCACAAAAAAATTGAATATTTACAAAAAATCAAGTGATTACAAAAAAATCACATTAAAATATACGAATAAAAATTTATTCACAATATAATTTGTGAATAAAAGTTTATTCACAATAAAATTCGCAAATAAATTATGAATTATGATCGTGAAAACGTCAGCTTGCACTACATGAAGGGGGCTCTGTGGGGTTGGCGTCTCCTCCTGCGTCGCTTGGGGGGGTCGTCTGTCGTATTTCGCTCTATTGCACACGTCGCACTTGCTCACGACCTGTTGTACCGTTTTCGCCATTCCTTTCCAAAAATATTTCTTTCGGAGGCTGGCTAGCATTTCTGTCTCACCGCGATGATTCGCCTTACCCTGGTGTTGTGCTAGGGTAACATCTAGTTGCACCTGGGGATCGGTGACTACTTCGCCGAGGCGTAAACACCTGACGAACCTCCTGTCTAGCCCGATACGTTCCTGAGTCCAGAGACGCGCAATTTTATCCCAGACACTAGCGTTGCCAACATACAAATATGTTGTCTTCCCCGGTATCGAAGCATCTTCCAACAGCCGGCAGATGACATCGTCTCCCGCAGTCACTGGTGCGCGTACTGTACACCTCAGACTGGAACGCGTCCGTCGCCCGAACGTGATTTGGGGCGTTCCTGTCGTCGTCGATTTCCAGATGATATGCCTTTTCTTGGCTATAACTATATCGTCCGATTCTCCCATAGACTTGTCTCGTTCGCTTGCCGAGTCCGTTTCTTCGCCTTCCGCTGCGTCGGCTTGCCCATCCGTGACATCCTGGTTCTCGTCCTGTTCTCCATCCGGGTTCCACTCGTGAAAAAAACGACGTAGGGTCTGTCTTTGCTGCTCCTCCGCTGTCGTGACGGCATTCGCATGTTGTAGTCGCGACAGCCAATCGGCCACTACATTGTTCTTTCCTGGGGTATAACGCACCTTGAAATCATATTGCGCGAGTCTCTCCTTCCATCGTTGTATCCGCGACGATGTTTCTTTTAATGTCGCGACCCACTGCAACGGCTTGTGATCCGTTTTCACGATGAACCGCCGTCCGTACAGATACGGCCGAAAATGGTCGACAGCCCAGACAATACAGAGGAGTTCCCTGTCTAATGTGCTATACCTCTCCTCGGTCTCTGACAGACGTCTACTCGCATACGCTATTGGTCGTTCTCCTTCAGGCCACTGTTGTCCTAGCACTGCTCCCAGCGCATGATCGCTGGCGTCGGTGGTTAGTATGAAATCCTTCTCGAAGTCTGGGAACGCCAGCACCGGTTCCTTCTTAAGCATTTCTATGCATTCCGCAACTGCTGCTGTCATTAGAGAGGAAACCTTTACCCTCCTGCCTTTCTTTAAAAGGTCATTTAGTTCGGCGATCTTCTTGGCCATATTCGGAACGAATCTCCGATAGAAATTGAGTGCTCCAAGTAGTCGTCTAACTCCTTTAACATCTGTCGGGATATTTAGGCTAGTCAGTGTGGCGACTTTACTCGGGTCTGGACGAACTCCGTCTCGTGAGATAACGTGACCTAGGAACGTGACGCTGGGGAGGCCAATTCGAGTCTTCTCCTCGGAAAGCTTCAGACCGAACTCACGCAGTCTGGTGAACACTTGTCGTAGGTGGTTCGCGTGCTCAGACTTCGTTTTGCTGAAGACAAGCAGGTCGTCCATATATCCTTGACAGAACTTAGTCCCGAGTCCTACGAGGAATTCATCCATCAGCTTTTGGAAGGTGGCTGGGGCATTCTTGAGACCAAACGGCATCCTGGTGAACTGAAAATGGCCTCTCTCGAATGAAAATGCCGTTTTTTCCTCATCTCTAGGGTGCATCTTGATCTGATGGTATCCTGCCTTAAGGTCCAATGTACTAAAAATCGTTGCACCGCTGAGCCTGTCCAAAATGTCGTCTAGCCTGGGCATGGGGTACTTCTCGTCTTTTGTGACCTCATTCAACTTTCTGTAATCGACTACTACCCGGTACTTCCCTGGGGATCCCGCTTTGGAGACAGCCCACAAAGGGCTGTTATACCCTGATGAGCTGGGCACAATAATCCCTTGCTGAAGAAGGTTTCTGATCTCTTCTGCAATAGGTTCTTTCAGGGCCTGGGGGTAACGCCGTTCTTTGGTGTAGACCGTCCGATTTTCTGTTAAGCAGATTTCGTGCCTTGTCCTACCCGTTGCACTGAGCGGTTGGTCTTCGTGATGGTAGACATCCTGGAATTCTTTCGTTAGCTCTGCGAAGCTACTCTCCTCCGGTCTCACTACTCCCACATGCATATTAGTTTCGCTGGTTCTAGCACACCTCCTGTAGCGTCGCCTTCCTAATTTCACTGTCCACTCGCCCTCCGACATAACCACCTTTCCTTTGAGTAGTGTTAGAGCATCACACCCTATGATGCCCGCGTAATCCTGAGGCGTGCTACGAATGACATGAGCTTTTAACACTAGCCCATTTCTTCCCCAAAGTTCTGACGGAATCTCTATTTCTCCTATAACTTCACAATCTCCTCCTAGCGTTAAAAGTTTACACCGGCATGCCTGTACCTCTTGCTTCATCCATCCCTGGTTCGAATTGGTCATCACGGCTCTGCTGACTAGCGTACAGGTACTGCCCGTATCCACTAACCATTTAACGCTCGCCTCTTTAATTATCGGCAACCCACTCTTCTTTCGAATACGCGAATATCCCGGGTCGCCGCGCGTCTTACACGTTTCTCATTTGTTTCGTCTCGCTACGTGACCATTTCGCAAAATGGTGGCGTAGGAGGTATGATGCTGAGGAGATCGCCGCTCTTGTTCCTCTTCAGACCCGCTGCTGTCGTCTGAATCTAGCTCAGCTGAGTCTTCCTGCTGTCTGGCAACTTGTCTTCTAACTTTGTGGAAGTTCACCTCCATAGGTTCCCCCATGTCTCTTTGAGGTTTTGGTTTCCGCATGTACGGGCACTGCCGAGCTACGTGCCCAAGCTCCTCGCACTCAAAACACTTTATCCGCGGGCACTTTGCGGCTATGTGTCCGTGTTTGCCACACTCGTAACACCGACGCTCCTGCCCCGAACCTCCACGTCGGTTTGCGTCCCTTCCTGTTGCTTCCCGCCGTTCCGTTGGCCGCTCGGCTCTCCTGTCCCGTCCCATTGGCCGCCTCTCTCTCTCATGGGTTCTATACTCTCGACGTGGTCTTTCTCGCACTCGGGTCCATGGTTCGTCTACCGGAACAACGGATTGACGTTCCGCTTCCTTCTCACCCTCCTCAATCATAGCCTGGGCAACTTCGAGGAACTCACCGTCGGGGCTCAGGGTCAGCCCTGTTTCCCGGCCCGTTCGTAGCACTCGCTTCATGACTATTAGCATGGCTTGCGACTCCACCGCGTCGGGGCGTTCACCTAATTTGTCAGTGATTTTATTATACCAAGCTACCATCTTGGCTGCGAAAGACACTTTGGATTGTTTGGGCCCCTTTGTTTCTTGTAGCATCCTAATAAAGTCTTCTTCGGGAGCCCAACGGCCTCCGCCGTATGCTTTCTTCAGTCGAGACTTCACCGTTTCCCATTCGGTACCACTGTCACTCTGTATTTGATTTAGAATTTGTCGCTTAATCCTTCCTATCAGTGCTGCTTGTAGGGTTACAACATCGCAGTCGTCAAGCCACCCGGCTTCCGCTTTACTCCTGATCGCCTCGGCTAGTCTGTCTCCATCTTTTAAAAAATGAGACAGCTCTCCTATGTCTCCAGTGAATTTCTCCACCTGTCCGATAGCGGCGCGCATATCCTGCGCGTTTGCTGATTTAAACTTCAGCAATTCCAGCGTGGCGGGCGTCAAAATCACAGGTGGCGGATTAGGCTGGGGTGCCGGATTAGGCTGAACTTGGGGGTCCACGACGGACATTCTTCTACTGTTAAGCCTATCTTGCACACTGTCACGTGTTTTCCGCTGCGACATACGCCACTGACACTCACTTACGCGTCCCGGGTTTCGGCACCACTTACGAGTCGCACGGTAATGAGTACGTTTTTAAAAAGGAGATAAAGGGAGTACAGATCTAAACGATGTGAACTCTGAACATCAACTGACTTTATTTAATCCGGCCGGCCTTATATAGGCTCGGCCTGTTTATTTACATAGTGCTGGTCTTCCTCCTGCCTAACATATATATATATATATATATATATATATATATATATATATATATATATATATATGTATATATATATATATATATAGGCTTAAAAATCGTTCGATTTTTATGAAAGTTTGTACAAAAATCTAATTCGAAACATCAAGTTCGTTAAGCAGCATGATGCTTCCACCAAAACATGGTCTTTGAAGCGAAATTCCCTCAAAAAAAAATGGTAACGCTCACGTATTCGAGTTCATATGCTTGAAAGTACTCTTTTATAGATTTTCTAACGTAGAAAAACTCTTTTAAGTTACATCTGTAACCGTTTTCGAGAAAAGCGGGTAAAATTAGTTTTTCTAACTAATTTTCGCTTTGGGGCCTTAGAATCATCCAAACTAAGATTAAGGAAGTATTAAAAAAAAAAAAACAGACACGAAAAGCTTACGCATCTTGGTATATTTTTAAAAATATTTGGAAAACGGTTGCGAAATCGTGGGAAGAGTTAAGTGACCATTCAAAAGATTATTTAATTATCTATAACAAAATTTCTGAAATAATTTTCGATGGTGTTATTTCATTCATAGAAACAAGTGTTTAAAACATCGAAATTGTTACTTTTTTGGCGGGTTTTAGCGCGGTTCCTCCCTCCCCCATAGGGAGGAACCCCGCTTATAAGGTTGATACAATGAAACAATCCGGAAGTGCCGACTAGAAAATTTTGCGTTTCAGAACCCCTAGAGACCGAAAATGATGGTGGTTCAAATTTGTATATATATATATATATATATGTATATATTTATATATATATATATATATATATATATATATATATATATATTTGTCTGTTCGCTCTCTAGCTCGAAGACGAATGGTCCGATTTTGATGAAATTTGGTACAAAAATCCGTCGTCCAATTTGAAAGGTCAAGTTCGTTAACCAGCGAAATCCGCCTGCCGGAAGATGGCGTTTGGGGCGAAATTCGCGCAAAAAAAATCGTAACGCTTACGTTTTTGAGTTCATAAGCTTCTAAGTACTCGTTTTATATGATTCCTGGGCTAGGAAAACGAATGAAACCATTTTCAAGGCGATAGCTTTAACCGTTTTTGAGAAAATTGGAAAAATATTTTTTGAATACCGTTTTTGGTTTGGGTACTTAGAATCATGGGATTCAGTTGAAACTTTATCTGCATGTTCTACTTTCATTAAAACTAATATGTTGAAAGTTTTGTTACGTTTGGAGTTAAGGAAGGGTTAGAATAAAATATTTTATGAACAGACATGAAAAGTTTTGGGAAGTTCGTATACTTTCATTAATATCTCGAACACGGTTGGGAAATCGTGGTAAGTGGATAGAAACTATTTGAAAGCTTACTAAATTCTCTACAAAAAAGATTCTAAAACTATTTTTGATTAGGTTATTTCAATCGGAGAAATAAGTGCTTAAAACTTCAAATACGTCTGTTTTGTTCTTATGAACGGGTTTTTGTCGTTCTTGTTGTAATTTTTGTCTCTTTCCCTTCGTTTTTATTGCTTTTTAGTTTTGTAATTTCTTATGTTGCGAAAATTTTGTGTGTAAAACAGGATATGAAAAATGAGGCCAATTTTCTGTTGCTAGAAATAATATAAATTTTGGGAACTTTCTTTAATATCTCGAAAACTGTTGAGAATTTTGGTAAACGGAAGAATACCATTAGAAAGCTTATTAAATGCTCTACATAAAAGGTTCTAATGAAAGTTTTGATTAGGCGATGTCAATCGGAGAAATAAGAGCTTAAAGCTTTAAAGTAATTGATTTCGCTTATTCAAAGTGTTCTTTTCGCCTGTATTTTATTCCTTGTTATTTTTTAATTGCTTATAGTTGGATAATGTATTCGAAAATAAAACAGGTTAAGTAAAATAACAAAAAGAATTTATTGTTAGAAATATAGATTTCCAAGATTCCAAGACCTTGCAACTAGCGGGACGGTTTCTTGTGTTGCCGACCCTTCCAGGTCAGATTGTAAATCCTACCTTTCAAGACTGGTGGAACCAAAATATAACTGTCAGGGTTCGGTCACTGCTACTTAATAAAACTACATTTTATCGTAAAAATGGTTTTATTGTGCCGACGTTTCGGCTTGAACTTCAAGCCTTCATCAGGGCTGTAAATACAAGTAGGACATATTTAACACTAATATATGCACATATCTATGTAAATATATATATATATATATATATATATATATATATATATATATATATATACATATATAATATATATATATTTATATGTATGCATATACACATACACATATACACGCACACATATGTACATATATATGCCCACATACCTACACATATGGGGTATGTATTATTAAGTAGCAGTGACCGAACCCGGACAATCCCTACCTTGCATCATCAACGGTCAACGATCTCCTCTCAACAAAATAATAACTGCTTCTATTTTAATCTTTCGAAATTAGACTAGGGATAAGAACGGAACCGCGCTAAGATGAGGCAGTTCCTGCGAGTCGGACTTTTTATTTCTCTGTTTACCTCACTTCTTAATTAATTGTTTTTTTTTTTTAATTGGATTTAAAAAAACGGTAGAGAAATCGTGGTTAATTGATAGTAACCATACGAAAGCTTAGTAAATTTCCTACAGAATCGTTACTGGAGAAAGGTTTACACTTTGCATAATTATTAGGAGATAATCTAATTCACTAATTTCGCCCATTTTTTCGATTTTCCAACTTATTCCCTGTAAACACCGATTTAGACCTGTATTCTTGAGGTAGGTCAGTATAGTGTTTATAAACTGGCTATTATTGCCTAAAAGCTCTTGAATATGTTTTGGAAGGTTTATCTTTGGCAATCTAACGAGTTAATATATCGTCCCTACCATGTCGAACTATCGAATATGCAAAACGTCGTTTTTTAGATTCGAGACTTTGCTCTGGGATTGTGGACGATACGGCTCGTCGTAAATTGTCGAAACTCTAACCCCTTTAGAATAGCCTTTAATGACTTATATAATGTATCGAATTAGACCATTTTTAAATATATTACTTCGTCAATGGATAGAATATGTTCGTTCTCTAGTTTGCTCAGATTTGCATATTCGATAGTTTGACATGGTAGGAACGATATGTCCGTACGCTTTGTGCCTGTATGGTCTATGTAATCAAAAATGTCTGTGCCAGTCAAATAGGTCCAATTCTAGAGATAAGATTTTATTGATTATTTCTAAAATTATTATAATTGTTATTAACATTTACAGCACAATGCTGACCGGCTTTTGAAGCTTATCGAAGGAGTGTATCGCTGTTTGCCGCTTGGAACTCTAGTCAACAACAAGGTTTTAATTGTACACGGTGGAATTTCTGACGCTACCGACATCCAGTGGCTCAAAACTATAGACAGGCAAAAGGTAAGTTCATACTTTTATATTTTTACTTTGTAACGTTTATTTTTTAAATTATTCAATTTAATTTGATGAAGTGTTATCGTTACTACAAACCACCAAAAGATAGAGGGGCAACCTGGGTTCTGGCTGAACTGCGGGTAATTCCTAAGGTAGATAGCGGAGAATATCTGCAGAAGAGGCGAACTCATAGCTTAGAGGTCAGTTTTAGCTCCCTCCATAGGGAGGGATCCCGCCTTTGGCTCCACCTACATTAAACCCGTATTTTATCCGATCCGATCCGATCCGATTTCGTTTGATCGACAACGGCCAACAGCGGCCGAAGTGAGTGCCTACATTGGTCTCGACCCGATCCGATCCGATTTAGTCACAGCTCGTCAGTAATGACCTCGTAGTGAAGTGAAAATGAGTGATTAAGTTAAGAAATACCACCTAATAAGCATATAAACCTTCGATTAGGTTGAATGTTGGAGGTAAGAGAAGTATTGGTATTCATATTTTAAAATTATTTATAAGAAAAGTAACTACAAGGTTATAAGCATTGGAAGGTTATAAACATTAGAAGGTTATAAATATGGGAAGGTTATAGACGTTGGATGGGTATAAACATCTTTCCACGCAATTTAATACAGAAGGGAAACAAAAAACAAAAATGTGAATTGACAAAGTTGTTCTAAATGTTATTTCCTTTGATATAAAAAAAAATGCATTGAAATCGGTTACGATTTAGAACCTGTAGACCTTTTTGAAACAAAAAATATGGGTTGGGGCCCTTTTGCTTTGTCGGTCCAAAATCGGTCTAGAAACAAACAAGTTTGATTGGCCAAGAATCGGGACCAATGTAGGCACCTCCATTGAGATGCATGTGTTTGTTTTTCTTCCGACAGTCTGTGGCAATTGGATCGGATCGGGTCCAGTGTAGGTGCACCCTTTTACATCGAACTGAGGGAGCAATGCAGAAATGCCGACTACAAAATTCAATTTTATATATATGTAAATGTATATTCGCCCATTGGCTCTCTAGCAGCCCGAAAAACGGGTCAATTTTGATGACACGGTCAAATTGGAAACCCATATGTATAGGCCAAGAGGGACATCTAATTCTAAACAAACGGCAAACTAGAGAGATAGTGTGGTCACTTCTATACTCCGGTCAACTGATTCTACCCTTTGCAGGTGCCCATTAATTTAAGAAGAGGCTGGGTGAGCCAAGGGAAGATTTGGGAACCTGAATCCAACCCTCAAACGACTACACTGGAAGATAAAATCATTAGCTTTTTTTGATATCAGGTCCTCCTGAACTTGAGTCGATTGTTATATATATATATATATATATATATATATATATATATATATATATATATATATATACATATATTATTCTTGTAGATGACCCAAAATATTTCTTAATGCGTTTCGTTCTTTATTAATATTACCCCTGCCTCCGTAAAAGGTACATGAGGCGAGAGGACTTCTTAGCAAGAAGTGCCCCTGATGAGGTGCGAATGAATTAAGCACGAAACATGTAGGGCATGCAAAATAAAGTGGTGTGACACAAGGAAGTACTACTTTATCGGATCCTAAGCCTAAAAGAATGAAACGCATTAAGATATATATATATATATATATATATATATATATATATATATATATATTTATATATATGTGCGCGTGTGTGTGTGTGTGTGTGTGTGTGTGTGTGTGTGTGTGTGTGTGTGTTGTGTTTGTGTGTGTGTGTGTGAGTGTTAT
Organism: Gonocerus acuteangulatus; assembly: GCA_946811695.1. Classification (NCBI taxonomy): domain Eukaryota; kingdom Metazoa; phylum Arthropoda; class Insecta; order Hemiptera; family Coreidae; genus Gonocerus; species Gonocerus acuteangulatus. The sequence goes on from OX328131.1 coordinate 63,225,449, forward strand.
TTAGGTAAGGTTAAATAGTGCATCCCCAAAAACATTTATTATTGCACAATTTATTTATAATTTTTAAATTACCCCAAGCATTATGATAAAATAAAAACACTGAGTTTCATTAACTTTTTGTGAGCTATTATTTAAAAGCTTTATCTTACCTGAGAGGGCTTGAGGGGAAGGGATCAGAAAAAACTTCTTTGTAAAGTCCGAGCTTTTTAAGCACACAGTCATTAATTATTAGAAGTGGTTGTCATAATCTTGGTTTTATTTTAACTGTTACCTCCGTACTGTCATTCTTAGTTATGACCAATATAACTAAGACTTACAAAGCACCGTAATCTATTAATTTTGGCACTTTATCGGTAATCCACTTCTAACCCCGCGTTTTTTTTTTTTCATTATAATTATCGTTTATTTGACATCCGTACAATAGTTAAGTGTGCATAAAAAATAATGACAAATACAAAAATTAGGTAAACAAAATGACAAAATAAAATAGAATGGCAGGAATTGCGTCACGGAGCGAGTTTCCGTTCTCATCCCTTATGTAATTTGGAAAACTTAGAATAGAAACAGTTAATAATTTCTCTTAATCTTTTGTTAAAAATATTAAAAAAAAATCATTCCCGTAACAGGCCACAAGGGCCCTGAGGGGCAGATACTATAGAGGTATCTGATTCATGACCATGCGGCACACTAGGGAGATAGTGTGGTCAGTACTATGCTCCGGCCGCCTGATTTTCCCCTTGGCTGCTTCGACTGCTAGAGTCATTAGCACCAACCAAGGTACCCATTATTAAATTAATTAAAGGCTGGGTTGGCCTAGGGACGGTCAGGGAGGCCGAATTCAACCAGTGAACGAAGACACTAGAAGAAAAAATCTTTAGTGCTTGCTCGGGATTTGAACTCAGGCCTCCAGCTTATTAGTCCAGTGCTCTTCCACTGAGCTAACCTCGCCCCCGTTAAAAATATAAACACATGTAAAAACGTACAATGATATCTCAACGTGAAGTAAAATTTTAGGCGCCAAAACAGGACACTGACGGTATCCTAAGAGGAAATTAATCAATTTAAAGAACGATTTGCCCAAATAAAATCGTTTTAGCATCGTTTTGCATTACATGAATATATCAGAAATTCCTAAGAAAAAAGTATTTGTTTTTTTTTTTTTTCATTCTGCTTAACCAGGGTTATAGATATGGCGTTGGAATCGGATTCGTGATATTACCCACGTGAAGTTACTTAGAAAAAGTGTACCTGGAAACCTAGTAAACCAAAAATATAAGCGTTACTATTTTTATCAGTACTTATAAAATTTTACGTTGATGATTTAATAATTTGTCCTTTTGTTTTTTTGTTTTTTTTTTTACCTTTTTTCCACGTTACAGTAACACTGCGATGTGGGAATTTATTGTCTGCATGTGCCATTGCAAAAATATTACATGTATATTCTATATTTATGTTAGATAACTGTTCCCCGTTGTGCCATGCTACTCTCCCCGTATCAAGATCTACCTGTATACCCAGTTACGTCAAAATCGGTCAAACGGCTTGAATCTTTTTCTATTTGTCGAGTAATTCATAAAGCAGCCGGCAGAGGCCAGCACCACAGCCTGCGAGTAAGATAGCTCTTATCAAAGAAAGGCCAGCGCTCCTTAGTTAGACAGTGACTGTTGATATAAAAACTGCATTACATTATTACATAATGATGTAAAGTCATCAGTGAGTTCGAGTTATTCTAATTTTCAAGAACATCGACAAATAAATTTGAGACATTATTCAAAATGGCTGTAGATTCAAAATGGCCGTCAGAATCTGAATGGTTCAGTGTAGCCAATTTTTCTTCAACAAAACTTTTGATCATTTGACCAAATATTGAAATTTGACTATTTTTACCTAGCCTAGGAGATTTCCCGTATCAATCGGTTAAACGGTGTAGATTAGTAAAAGGAACAAACAGAAAAACGGACAAAAAACAAACGTACCAACAGACATACACGTGATTTTTACATGTATAGATGAGGAGATTAGATATTAACATAACTTAAAAATTTACAATCAAAGTGATTAAGGTAATAAAATAAAATGAACATAAATAATACTAAAACTGTAATAATATAATAATTCAAAAACTAATAAATACAATAGAAAGTATAAATATATATATATATATATATATATATATATATATATATATATATATATATATAAATTGCATAAATATATAATTTGTCCTAATTCTGAACGAAGTTTTATGAAAACTAAAGCTTATTGGCAATTTTATAATGATTTGTTACTTATCAAGAAAATAAAAATGTTGTATAACATATGTTTATAAACTGAAAAATAGTTTTATTGTTTTTAATTATTCTCATCGGTAATTCTGTATATTTTGCTGTAGAAGGCTGTCAAAGAGCATGCCGAAACTTTCTAAATATGTATATTTACCATAATTCGATTGTTGCACATAGTCGAATCCTATTTTGTTCCTGAATAAATTGATTTCACCTCTATACGTTCTGAGCGATTGAAACCATTAGAATAGTATCAAACGCTCTTCTACTGTACACAGAGAGGTTTAAACCCTTATGAAGTATGGATAGATATGCAATCTAAAAGGATGTTATGCTCTCCCCCCGCGACATGGGCGTATATAGAAAATAATTTCAGGAGGGGCTAGGAAAATTTCGGGGGGGGGGAGGGGCTGAGACCATTTCCGGGGTATGGAATACAGCCCCCTCCCCTTATATACGCCCATGCCCCGCGATATGAAAATGAACGTTCTCATCTGTCTTCCTTGAGGAATCCCATTTTCTCTGCCTGAGTTATCGCAGCTTAACTTGAAGACCTTTTCGCTGAAGATAAGAAGCTGAATCTCAGCACACATTGAGTTCCAATGTGCCATATTTCTTGCACTTCCACGTCCAAAACAGTTTTCCTAGTGTGTTCCAGACTCATCCTTCACACTAAACATTTCATCCAGTTACCCGCCTACCTGTGAGCCATATTTCTTCGACTATCCAAAACGACACCCACAATATCTTTTCGAACTTTTCATTCCACCATACAGTATATCTGTAGCAGCGAGGTGAGATCCACCAACGCCGTCAAGGTCACACTACGCCTTGCTTGCCTCTATGCATATCTCTGGAGGGGGAACCCGCGAAAATATAAAATTGCGGGTAATGAGAAGCATAGGATGTAATACAGAGGTATAAACTTCTTATCTAGTTTATACATAGGTACTGAAGGTTATCCAACCTTTAGAAACATTGATACTTAGTTGTTACCTAACTTATCTTTTCGCTTTTCTACAGTTGAAAGAGCGAAACAACATAAATAGTGCCAAATCTTCAGCTAATGGCAAGAAATATATATATATATATATATATATATATATATATATAAAATCAGTCCCATAACAGGCCACGAGGGCCTTGAGGGGCAGATACTGCAGAGGTATCTGATTCATGACTATACGGCACACTAGGAAGATAGCCTCTATGCATATCTCTGGAGCGTGAACCCGCGAAAATATAAAATTGCGAGTTATGAGAAGCATAGGAGGTAATGCCGGCTAATGGATGAGAGTATAACGTGTGCTAATGTGAAATAATGAAAATTGTGTTTTTAGTGGGGATTCACTGAGACCAGGCCAAATATTTATCATACTTTCTTGGGCAAATAATAGCCTAAGCAATGTACATATTTTTAGTTGCAAGCATAAGTATAGTTGTACAATTGTGGATGCATGAAACATGCTCATATTTCTTATAATTTTTGTATCAAAGCATGCATAGTAGCACATTTTTAATTTATACTTATTTTTTATTTTAGCACTTTCCTCCGAAGGAAAGTAGCTATTGAGGTTGGACTCATGACGGAATTTTTGAAAAATGTCTTCAAATCTTTATCGATCCTACCTAGTGGACACCGAAAATGACCCCCGTTAAAATTTATATATATATATATATATATATATATATGTCTGTTAACACGATAGCGGCCAGAGTTTTTGTTATTTCGTCCCGAAACTTGGTATATAGCATTCAATTAGCAAACGATTGAACGAGTTCGTTAACCACCAAAGTCGGTTCACCGGAAGGGGGGGTTTACCCCGAACCCAAAACACGAATTTGACAATGTCAGCCGTAATATTTGTTATATTTCAACGAAACTTGGTATTCGTAGTGGTAATATAGAGAGAAAAGTGAGATATAAAAATGAACTAAATCGGTTCATTAGAAGGGGGGGTTTACTCCGGACCCACAATACCAATTCGCCACTACCAGCCGTAATTTTTGGTATATTTCGACGAAACTCGGTATTCGTAGTGAGTAATCTACAGGTAAATATGTGTTGTAAAAATAAACTAAATCGGTTCATTAGAAGGGGGGGTTTACTCCGGACCCCAATTCCTAATATACTCATACCGGTCGTTATATCTGCTGTATTGTAACAAAACGCGGTATACGTCGTGGGTAACTCATGAGAAAGAAGTGTTGTAAAAATGAGCTCAATCGGAAAGCGGGGGTTTAATTTGTAATATATTTCAATAGAAAAGCCCGACAGACGTAGGTTCACAAAGCCGCCGCAAGGAGCGCTTTCTACCACTAGAGTGACTGTATCCTGTTCCTGCGTTAGGTCAAAATACGATAATATGAGGTTTTTTGTATTTATTACGTAGTGTAATAGGTACCATGTGTAAACATAACTCTGGAAGCAAATTAATAATTGATCAGTTACTCATTACAAATTTAAAAGGGAACTATTCATGTTTTTATTTTATTTATGTAGGATATTTTAAGCAAATTGTTCTGGAAAGAGCAGTCTACACTACCCAAATTCTGAGGAAAGTGCTTAGTTATGCAGCTCCTGCGTGACGGACTTTATTGATAAAACAAAGATCAAAAAAACTAATTATTTATATTATTGAGATTGTGCATGAAAAAAAATTAAGTTTATATTATAATTAAAATTATTATGATCATTAGGATTGCAAGAAGCATGTTTTTTTATTAATTATATTATCACTTTATTTAACAAGAAGTTTTCATTTTTTATTCAGCAATTACCTCACGCTTAAAAATCTATTGCCTCCAAAGAGGTAACATATCTGTTTGGGATTCAGCTTTAAGAAAAAATCAATTTTCAGAAAAAAATCTATATTTTGAATGGTTTTCTGCACGCTCTTTGGTGGCCACATTCAGCAACAAGGGGGGCTGAAAAGGACCACAATAACATTAGGTTACGATGGATACTGGTACCCTTATCCCACTTATTCGTGGTCACCAAAAACTTATCGTGGTCTTCCTCCACCACCTAGACATTTATTGCTGAACAGCACGGTGAAACGACCAATATATAGATTTTTCTGAATATATGACGTTTTTTATTGGTGGAATCCTAACTAATCCTCGTTTTTCCTTCAGTTCAACGTCTGACTATCTACAAACGAGTAGAAACACCACAGTGATAAGATTATAACAAAGGGGATTTTTTACGCGAATAAAGGCGACACAATTTTACCTAACTACACCATCTATTTCAAAAGGGTTTACCCCTTAAATTTTTTCAAACCTTAGCTTTGGTTAAAAATTTTACACTATCTAATTTGTCCTCTCAAAGCCTTGCTTGCTCCTAAATAAGATTTATAAAGTTTCATGTAATGTTTTTTTTTTTTTTTTTTTTTACTAAACTGCTTTGCAAATGGGCGAACAGAAAGGTAAACGAGTTCGCGGATGAGCAATTAAACTACTTCCTCTCAACTCGGGCCTCGCAATGTCCAACATTCATATATATATATATATATATATATATATATATATATATATATATATACATATATGCCATGCAACACCTACTTTCTGCATCTAGAAAAAAATAAATAAATCGAAATCAAATAAGTAATATTAAAATCTAATAGCACAAATGTTGTGTAACTGTTCGGGTTCACAGTCTCGAACCCGTGACCTCCGAACTGTGAGTCCTAGCGGATTTTGACCTAGCATGTGACACTCCCCGTCTCAAGACCTACCTGTGTGCCAAGTTTTATCAAAATCGGTCAAACAGTGTGGACTTGTAAAATACCCTCGGAAAATGTTAAAAGTAGCTGTATTTTTTTTTTCTTTTTTAAGCCGATTACGGGCAAACAATCGGCTGAAACGCCTCTCACAAGCGATTATCCAGCTGTATAAATCGTTCCTTGGTCCGAGAGAGAAATATTGCTAAAATATACAGCTGTAGGACGGAAAGTGCGGGAAGCTCGCTGAGCAAGCGATATTAAGGGAATGGCTCGAGGAAAAAAAAGTGAGAAAACGGACTTTTGAGGTAGTCCCTCGTATTTCCAGAGAGATATAAACTACAGAGGTATAAACTTCTTATCTAGTTTATACATACAGAAGGTTATCCAACCTTTAGAAACATTGATACTTAGTTGTTACCTAACTTATCTTTTTGCTTTTCTACAGTTTATAGAGCGAAACAAAATAAATAGTGACAAATCTTCAGCTAATGGCAAGAATTAATTTTGACTAATATATATATATATATATACACTAGCCGAATACCCGTGCTTCGCTACGGCAGTTAAGTAGTTATTTTATTGCGTTAAATAATGTATCATCAAAATTAACGCTACTACATAATTTTTAATAGTTTATTATAGCATGGTCCCCGTCATAATATATGGTATTCATCAATATATAAGTAATCAAAGTATAACGTTTCATGATACTGGGGCGCTCCGGACCAGTGTCAAAAAATAGATAACCTAGAGATAACCCGTTATCTATCGGTTACCAGCATGAGCGTATATAAGGGGGGGCTGAGGGGTCCGCAGCCCCCCCCCGAACTTTTGATTTGATGGTATATTTATATATATATATATATATATATATATATATATAAATATGTATATATATATATATATATATATATATATATATATATATATATAATGTATATATATAAATTTCTTCCTTAAGGCTTCTTTACTGATGGGTATTTTTTTTACTCATAATGCATTCTCCAGAGGTTGTTTGTATATACATAAAATTCTTATATTATAATCATTACTTACAAGACATGTCAATTAATTTGCTATTTACTTACTATTACTTACTGTTTACATGGCTAGCACGCTGGATTCATAAGCGGTTCGATCCCCACCGGCGACAGGAATTTTCTCATCTCAGGGCTCGCTGAGAAAATTCCTGGCTGCACCCTCGAGGCCGGCGCTAATGGCCAAGATTAAGATGCGCCGTAAAAAAAAAAAAAAAAAAAAAAAAAAAAAAAAAAAAAAAAAAAAAAAAAATCTTAATGTTTACAAAATAATAATTAGTTTTTATTTACAGTTATTCATTTTACTATTTAGTCAATAGACTTTATTTATTTTAAAGAAATAGTATTCTGTTTTAGAACTTTAACATTTCTACAATTTTTCTGATAGGTACACAGTGATAATATTTATTACACTGAACGAATTCAAAACGAACGGCCTATAACTTGTAATGAGCTTTTGTTAGCAAGAACCCTTGCAATATCGAACGAGGCATTACTCACTGTGAAAATTATAGCGAGGAAACCCTTCAGGCTTGGTTCATACTGAATTTATAGTGAACATTAACTCACTCTATTGGTGTAATTTGGCAACTCTTATACAAATGGGATGGGGTTTTTGTAATTTATTACGGCCCCATTGAGTTTATGTTTTTTTTTATTTCTTTTTTTCCCCTTAATTTATACTTCACGCTCAGATATTATGGACAATAACAGTGGTAATATACCACTAGGGTAAATGACCCGATCGTTGACACTGCTCCTTAAGTTGACACTTCAAATTTAAATTTGAAAAATAACAATTAGGTTCAAGAGAATTCAATAAGTTTGCATCCAAAAGAAAGAAGAGGTGTTGAAGAATAATGTCGACTGACCCGATCAACTATGCAACTCCGTTAATAACATCTGCAGCCATTTTAGTATGAAAAATCCTCGAGTCAACTCCTGCTGCTCTCTTTGCTTAGTTTTTTTTTTTTTTTTTTTTTTTTTTTTTTTTTTTTTTTTTTTTTTTTTTTTTTTTTTTTTTTTTTTTTTTTTACGGCACATCTACATCTAGGTCATTAGCGCCGACATCCAGGGTGTAGCGAGGAATTTCACCAGCGAGCCGTGGGATGATAAAATTCCTGCCGGAGGTTGGGAATCGAACCCACCATCTCCCGCTTATGAATCCAAGGCGCTAGCCATTAGACCACGGGTCTTTGCTTAGTGAATTTGATAAGAGATTAAGAATATTTCGTACGAATTTTTTTTTTTGTAATGCGTGCATTAAATTGTATTTTTGTGATTTCTATGAACTCTATGATACTTAAATTATGGACTGTAAAAGGTTTGACTCAAGTTATATAAAAAAATCTTGAGATTATGGTAGTGTCAACATTGGGAACCCAATAAACAACCAGGGCTCCTTTTCTTGACACTAATGTAAACTTTAGGAAAACGGTTGTAAGTGATGAATACTAAAACATTTAGTTGAGATTTTCATTAGAAATTCATGTATCCTGATTTTATTAATTTCTTATGAGTGGAACCTTAAGTTGACCACATGTTTCCCTAATTTCGACATTCTGTTCCTAATGTTACAGGCAACTTTTTATAATAGTTTTCTGCAATTTGAAATGTCACACAACTTCTTAATCAATTTGTGGTACAATGGTTGTAACAGGCGGTACCTCCAAATGCTTCTTACTTTAACCAACCTATGGATGTATCAGGTTTCCGAATGTTTAAAGAAGGCTGGAAGCTAAAATTTCATGAATAGAGCAAGTCCTGCATTAAAAAAAAAAGAAAACACAGCTGAAATCGCCAAGAAAAAAGAGCGAAGGCTAGATTGAACAAAAAAGAAGAAAAATCCCTTACAAGAAATAACTTTTAAATTCTTCTCTTCGGAAAAATAAGGTGAGAAACTCCATGACTGAGGAAGATGGTGACTCCTCCATTCAGCCTGAAGAAGGAAGGACATCACTAGCATGAACTGTGTAGAATCAACAGGTGTAAGTAAACCATCATCAATGAGTTACACAAAAAGTTAAAGAAGAAGAGCGATTGTTCAAAAATGAGCAAGGGATGAATGATGAAAATGGCTGTAATAAGCAAGTTATAAACCAAGTTAGCGATATTAGAGTAGGTGATTATTGTATAGTTCAAGTTGAAGGAAAAACAGCACGATTTCAATCCAATTCGGTTGTTTGTTTAAAGAATGAAGTTGTATTATTTTCATTTTCCCTCACTGTCATCCTTAGGAAGAGAAAAGTCAAACTTAGGCACCGACCTACTGCAGACGTGTCAACATTAGGACCAGAGTAAGGCAGCATTTAATGATTTATTTTACTTGAAATACTTAATGTATCTAAAATTGGTTTATGTGAATTTCATAGAGAATGAGCTGACGAATAATTTGATATATTCAAAGTTTATTATTTTCAAAAACTAAGCGAAGAATTATTTTAAGTAAAATAACCCTTCCTTAAAGTGTCAACTATTAGGTCACTTACCCTATATATTTTTATTAGCGCGGTTCCTCCCTCCCCCATAGGGAGGAACCCCGCTTATAGGGTTGATACAATGAAACAATCCGGAAGCGCCGACTAAAAAATTTCGCGTTTCAGAACCCCTAGAGACCGAAAATAACGGTGGTTCAAATTTGTATATATATATATGTATATATTTATATATATATATATATATATATATATATATATATATATATATTTGTCTGTTCGCTCATTTCTGGCTTCCCTAATGGTCCGATTGTGATGAAATTTGGTAAAAAAATTCGTCTTCCAATATGAAAGGTCGAGTTCGTTAACCAGCAGAATCCGCCCACTGGAAGATGGCGTTTGGGGCGAAACTCGCGCAAAAAAAATCGTAACGCTTACGTTTTTGAGTTCATAAGCTTGTAAGTACTCGTTTTATAGGCTTCTTGGGCTAGGAAAACGAATGAAACCATTTTCAAGGCGATAGCTTTAACCGTTTTCGAGCAAAATTGGAAAAATAGTTTTTGAATACCGTTTTTGGTTTGGGTACTTAGAATCATGGGATTCAGTTGAAACATTTTCTGCATGTTCTACTTTCATTAAAACTAATAGGTTAAAATTTTTGTTACGTTTGGAGTTAAGGAAGGGTTAGAATAAAATATTTTATTCACAGACATAAAAAATGTTGGTAACTTTGTATACTTTCCTTAATATTTCGAAAAAGGTTGAGAATCTTGCGAAACGTAAGATTACCATTAGAAAGCTTACTAAATGTTCTAAAAAAATGGTTCTAATGAAAGTTTTGATTAGGCGATGTCAATCGGAGAAAAAAGTGCTTGAACTTTTAAAGTAATTGATTTCGCTTATTCGAACTGTTCTTTTTGTCTTTGATTTTGGTACTTAGAATTATGGGATTCAGTTGAAACATTTTTTGCATGTTTGAATTTCATCAGCACTAATATGTTGAAATTTTGGTTATGTTTGGAGTAAAGAAAGGGTTAGAATAAAATATTTTATTAACAGACAAGAAAAGTTTTGGTAACTTTGTATACTTTCGTTAGTATCTCGAAAACCGTTGACAATCTTGGGAAGCAGAAGGTTACCATTCGAAAGCTTACTAAATGCTCTACAAAAAAGGTTCTAAAGAAAGTTTTAATTAGGCGATGTCAATCGGAGAAATAAGTGCTTAAAACTTTAAAGTAATTGATTTCGTTTATTCGAGCGGTTCTTTTTGACTGTTTTATTCCTTGTTATTTTTAAATTAGTCGGATAATGTATTTGACAATAAAACAGATTAAGTAAAATAAGAAGATCAATTTATTGTTAAAAATGTAGCGTTCAAAAAGAGAGATCCCAAGGCTTTCCAAATGCCTCAGAGCGGAGGCCTTTCTTCCCGACTTATGGGATAGCTGACCCATACAGGTAAGATTTAAGATTGTAAATCAAGACCTTTCAAGACTGGTTTGTTTGAGATTTCATTTGGATAGGTGTTTCGCTATTGATCTAAACAAAGTAATAACTGTTTCTATTCTATGCCTTCATAAACACTAGAGATAAGAACGGAACCGCGCTAAGATGACGCAGTTCCTGCGAATCGGACTTTTTAAAATACCACTCACTACCCTACTCACTGACCTATCATCGCCCAGCCCAGAGATGGGCATAATTTTATTTATAAAAAAAATTACGAATTTATTCGTGCTTCATATATTTGTAAATACGAATATAAATAAATTCGTATTCATAAGTGTGAGTACGAATTTATTTTTATTCACGTATATTAAATATAAAAATACAAATAAAATTTTATTCGCAAATTTTCCTGCGAATACAAATAAATTCACAGAAAAAATTATAAATAATCACAAAAAATGTGAATATTCACAGAAAATCAAGTAATTACAAAAAAAAAATCACATTAAAACATATGAATAAAAAGTTATTCACATTGTAATTTGTGAATAAAAATGTATTCACATTAAAATTCGGAAATAAATTATGAATTTATTCGTATTACGGATAACATATTACTTTTTTTTAAAGGCACTGAGAGTCTCGCTTATCAGCGCCCAGATTCAGTTTTAGCGCGGTTCCTCTCTCCCCCATAGGGAGGAACCCCGCTTTTTCTTTTGATGAACCACCAGAGGTACAGGTGGCAAACTATGTCCCTGCACCGCGGCTGGTGGTGCCGCGGCGGGATCGGGGTAGAAAAAAAATTCTTACAATTTTTTCTGTGAATTTATTTTTATTCACATTAAAATTTGGGAATACATTTTTATTTGTATTTATATGTTTAATATACGCGAATAGAAATAAATTCGTATTCACACCTATAAATACGAATTTATTTATATTCGTATTTACAAATATATGAAGTACGAATAAATTCGTATTTTTATTTATAAATAAAATTATGCCCATCTCTGGCCCAGCCCAAACCACTAGACAGAATAATTGGAAATTTTGCACAAACACTCCCTTTATCATATACGGAGTTCATATGCATTCTGCAACTCGTTTTATAGGTTTCTTCAAATGAGACAACAAATTTTTGGACCACATTTCTTCAAAAGCGGACCATTTTTGAGCCGTCAGGAGCGTGAATACACACACACATGTGTATATATTTGTATTATTGATCTATGGGTTCTGAAACATGAAATTTTCGTGTCGGAACATCCCGATAGCGTCATGAGGTCATAAGCGGGTTTCCACCCTGTGGAGGGATAGAGGAACTGCGCTAAAAGAAGATACGGATTTTTTTTTTTTTTTTTTAACATTTCCCCAATGAATAAGGATTCTTAAGAGAGATAAGAAGGTGAATCGTGTGCTGATAACATACTCAAGTTCCATCTTAAGGGTTTATGAAGTGCGACATCTCCTCGCATTCTGAAAGGGTAAGACGTGCAGAGGGCAGTTGAAGTTATCGGCGCTGACATGGTCTTTCGCTCAGATCACCGAGATATGAACCTTGTCTCCTAGGAGGAGTCTCAACGTCGCCCTCAATTTTACTTATAACACGCTTTGAAATCCTTCGAAAAATCTAAACGCTCTTGCTAAGGCATTGGCATCAGATTTTTTTTTTTGTAAAGAGTCTCAGTGAAAATAGTATTGGGGAGTCGTCGCAGCTGCTAAGTAAGAGAGTTTGCCAATATGCAAAAAATGTGGACGAAGGCGTCAATAATAAATTCTAAACGTCCGACTCGCAGGAACTACATCATCTTAGCGCGGTTCCGTTCTTATCCCTAATGTCATTTGAAAAGGTTGATATAGAAATAGCTATAATTTTGTTTAGACCTTCCATTATATTATTTATGACCCTAAACAGGTCTCGGTTGCAAGGGTAGACAACTCCCTACATGACAGAAAAATTACCTGACTTATTTCTCCGACTGACATCGCCTAATCGAGAATTGCTTCAGAATTGCTTTGTATAGCATTTAGTAAGCTTTCGAATGAATATGTTCCGCTTACTAAGATTTCAAACCGTTTCCACCAAGACGTCCAAAGGAAATCATACAAAGTTCCCAAAACCATTCATGTCTATAAATAAAATATTTTATTCCAACCGTTCCTTAACTCCAAACGTAACCATTTTTTTATAACTGTAATACAGTAGAACTTGGATAATTCGAACCCCTAGGGACCGATAGAAAAGTTCGAATTATCCAAAATTCGAATTACAAAAGTTTTTGAAAATAAAGGGGTAAAAAATCGAATTTCATATTTTCACATTTTTTAATTTAAAAAAATACATAAATTTCATTTAAACAATAACAAACATTTCATAAATTGATGATTACGTACATAAGTAATAAATAACTTATCAAAAAAGTAAAAATTAAAGTCTATTGTTTTGAAAAAAAGTCATTTTCTTGGGCAAGATTTTTTCTTTATTTTTCAGGTAAGTTGATAAAGTGTTTGGAGGAATTCCAAAGTCCTTGGCAATTTCAGATTTTTTCTTTATTCCTTTTTCAGCTTCTTTAATAGCTATTTTCTCTAGCAACGTTAAAGTTTTATAACTTCTAGTCCTCGACATCTTAAATCAACAACTCACTGAACTGCACTGTACAGCAGAAATTCAAGGCCCAAACAATAAAACAGATCTATATAGGCACTGACTAACTTATAACTGATTAAGAAATGAAGTTGGGAGGGAATTCTAGGATAAAAACTAGGATGGTGTATGTAACTACAACCCCTGGAACGGCGGAAGCGCGACCCGCCACTTTGCAGAACTCCTAGAGTCCAAGAACTAGACTATGAGACCGCCGCGCTTCTTGTCCCGGAACCCCTACATCCGTATCTTACTATCAGCCTTACCCGATGGGAGAATATTTTCACAAGATTTAAGATCGAACACTTCCCATTGGAGGGAAAGACTCGTAAAAATTCGAATTATCCAAAATTTTATTCGAATTAACCACGATTTTTTTAATTGTTTATGCCCTAAATTCTAGGGACCGAAAAAAATATTCGAATTAACCACGATTTCGAATTATCCATGTTCCACTGTATAATAATAGTATGTTATACAATGCCTGGTGGTATGTTTTCCAATCATTGCTGTTCCAGGAGGCCATGTGTTATCAATTTAATAAATATGACAGTCAAAGTTTTAAATGTGGAACATGCAGAAAAATGGAATGTTGGGTCCATCCGTCATTTTGAGCACCCAAAACTAAATAATCACAACTCACTCACTCAAACCTATTTACAAAACAAGACAAGCCAACGTACGGGACATTCCTTTAACTGTAAAACGTTTACTTACAGACTGCAAGAAAAGAGACAATCTACAGTCACCATGGGCCGGGCCCAGGACCAGATCACGGGCCCCCACTTCTCAGAGCCAGAATGAAAATTCTAGTACTTCGCTATAGGACTTTGGACATTTTAAAATTATTTTCATCTTGAGTTTTGCGCGAAATGAGAATAAAAGCCGTCAATCGGTGCAGCAAAGGTCACTTTCGGTTCTTGTAGTTTTATTACGACTCCTAATGAAAAATACTATTCTGGGACTGCACTTGTTTTGTCGTTTATGTACATTAAAACAATATAGATCCAGTAAAGATGGAATGGTTGGGATTCGGCTAAATAAACCTCAATATGATTTTGTTTTAAAAAATCTATATTTCGGACGTTTCGGCTACTCATTGGTAGCCTTCGTCAGCTAAAATGACAAAAAAAAAAAAAAAAATAAAATAATACAAAAACAGAAAAAAATATGATTGTGATAGGTAACAGAGCTATAGATACAATTAACTTATAAAAGAACATATCGTCTTAAATTCTTAGAATGAAAAAGTGAATAGGTACAATAATTGATTTTAATAGTAATTAGTAACGTTAATTGATTTTACAAAGAAGTAAGAAGCTACATACCAATGACAACTATAGTAGCTAATAGTAACATTAATTAATTTTACAAAGAAATAAGATACTACATACAAATAGAAATGCCGAGCGGCAGAGGAAGACCAAGGTTGGCAATTAAGTAACCATTGTAGAGTGTCTAAGGAGAAAAAGAAATCTACTGGGGTATAAGTAAGTGGAAACAGCAGGTGGTGGGGGAAATGTCGGTAAGGATCAAAAAGCATGTTTATGACATGTCGGTAAGGATCAAAAGGCATGTTTATGACATATTTATGGCAGGAAAGGAGAGAAAGGTGTTAATGGAAGGATACCCAAGGGGCATGGTAAAAATCTAGGTGGGAGGTCGGGAGAGTATTTGGAAAATATTAGCGTACATAGGAGAAATGCCTTGTTGGTCAGTTTTGTAGTTTATATTGTTTTTGTTTAAGTTTATGTGTACACATTCCGAGATCTGTAGTCTTTTTTTGTTTCGTTGTGTAGAAAGAATTTTCGTGTCGTCGAAGTTAAAAGTGTATTTTTGTGTAATGGCGTGTTTTGCAAGTGCAGATTTATCTATTTCTTTATTAGTGATGGTTCGTTTATGTTGTGTAAGACGTGAGTGAATGTCATTTATGGTTTCTCCTATGTATACACCATTACAGGAAGGGGTTTGGCAAGGGACTTGGTAGACACAACGGGTGGTTTGTTCAAAAGGGATGGGATCTTTGAGTTTGGTATAGAGGGTTATTTCTTTGTAAAATTAATTAATGTTACTATTAGCTACTATAGTTGTCATTGGTATGTAGCTTCTTATTTCTTTGTAAAATCAATTAACGTTACTAATTACTATTAAAATCAATTATTGTACCTATTCACTTTTTCATTCTAAGAATTTAAGACGATATGTTCTTTTATAAGTTAATTGTATCTATAGCTCTGTTACCTATCACAATCATAATTTTTTCTGTTTTTGTATTAATTTTTTTTTTTTTTTGTCATTTTAGCTGACGAAGGCTACCAATGAGTAGCCGAAACGTCCGAAATATAGATTTTTTAAAACAAAATCATATTGAGGTTTATTTAGCCGAATCCCAACCATCCCATCTTTACTTATCACCCCGACGGCTAACTATCTAATCATCATAATATAGATCCAATTCAAATATATATTGGCTACGCCCGTCTATATTTCTAAACCCCATTCTTTTTACAAGCTCATAAACCTATACATTTTTTTTCCAATTAGTGAGGCCTGGCCCGGGCCCCCACGGAGTCCGGGCCCGGGACAACAGTACCCGGCTGTCCCCCCTCCCCCCATGTGGCGGCCCTGACCATGGGACCTTAGTAAGCTGTTATCAGATAGGAGCCCATATACTGCTACCATAATGACTTACCTACAGATACATAAAACTACAATAAAATATAACTATATTACAAATAATGCACAATTTCAATCAAAGCCAAAATATCTGATCTAAAAATATTTGTGGACCTCACTTATTAGTATATAGATTTTTTTTATTATTACAATTATACCATAATTTTATTACTTATTATTTGATATTTATTTCATTTTCTATATATTTTTCTGAACATGGACAATGAATTTTATTTTTTAATTTCATAAATTATTACCTTATTATTTTTACTCATATTCTTTGAGCAGATCACCCTTGTTGTGTAGGTCTACAAGCAAATAAATAAATGTTTCAGTTTTATCGACATTTCTTAAAATCGTTTGAAAATATCGTCTTAAATGCAGTCTCATTTGATTCCTTTGATTACATTTAGCACTTCCCTCCGAAGGAAAGTAGCTATTGAGGTTGCACTCATGACGGAATTTTTGAAAAATTTCTTCAAATCTCCATCGATCATACCTAGTATGCACCGAAAATTACCCCTGTTAAAATATATATATATATATATATATATATATATATATATATATATATGTCTGTTAACACGATAGCGGCCAGAGTTTTTGTTTTTTCTTCACGAAACGTGGTATATAGCGTTCAATTAGCAAACGATTGAACGAGTTCTTTAACCACCAAAATTGGTCCACCGGGAGGGGGGGGGGGTTTACCCCGAACCCAAAACACTAATTTGACCCTGCCAGCCGTAGTTTTTGTTATATTTCAACGAAACTCGGTATTCGTTATGTTGATCTAAAGAGAGACATACGTTGTAAAAATAAACTAAATCGGTTTATTAGGTGGGGGGGGGGGGGGGTTTACTCCGGACCCACATTACCAATTTGCCACTACCAGTCGTAATTTTTGTTACATTTCAACGAAACTCGGTATTCGTGGTGGTAATCAACAGAGAAAAATGGGTTGTAAAAATAAACTAAATCGGGTTATTTGGAGGGGGGGTTTACTCCGGACCTTCTGGTCGTAATTTCTGCTGTATTGTAACGAAACGCGGTATACGTCATGAGTATCTCATGAGAAAGAATTGTTGTAAAAATTAAGTAAATTGGTCGATTGGAAAGGAGGGTTTACTTTAAACTCTGTATCATTGGAATAGCCGGCCAGAAGTAGGTTCCCAAAGGAGCCGCGAGGAGCGCTATCTCCCACTATGGGGACTGTATCCTGTTCCTGCGTCAGATCAAAAGACGGAAAATGAAGTTTTTGTGTATTTATTAAGTAGTACAGTATCTTATAACTCAGTATATTAACATAACACTGGAAGCAAATTATTTACAAAATTAATAATTGAACAGTTCTCATAAGAAATGTAAATGAACAGAACTATTGACGTTTTTATTTTATTTATATAGGCTATTTACAGCAAATTATTCAGTAATGTAGTCTACACTACCCAAATTCTGAGGAAAGTGCTTAGTTATGCAGCTCCTGCGTGACGGACTTTTTAAATTTACCTGCTGGTGAACGAATTTATCCTTACATTTTACGTAAACTTGGACTCTCACTTAAACAGTGGCCAATCCAGCTTCAAATATTCCTGCAAAAGGTTTTTAGAAAGAGTGATGCACTCAAAAAGAATCTCATATTCATAATTAGAAATTCAAGAGTAAATGAAAGGTGTACCACAAAATTAGTACCTAATGCATGTATTTTTTTTTTTTTTTTCTGTTTGCAGTACGTCTCACTTCTCCGACCTCCTGTGATAGACGGAGTAGCTGCAACATCAGAGAACGTTGATAAGCTAGAGTGGAAGCAGGTAAATAATTCATTTCGAGCATGAAAATGTTAAAAATTTAAAAGCTACACAAAAAAAAACATGTAATATAGAGGTGTTTATTTATTCAACGCGATGACCCGCGATGAAAAAAATGACCCAAACCTCTGCTGAATATTCATTAGGGTTTCTCTAACATGAAATGGATTCACTACTGGCCATTCTATCTGCAAAAGATTTAAAAATGGAACTATGTAGTTCGTATTATGTTTATGGAAACGTTTATTGTAAACTGTACTGATTGATGGGTACTTACGTATTAGCGTCAAAGCAGGTTAAAGAGGCGGATCTTGTTCAGAGATCTGGATCATGGATAACGCATTCCTATTGGTCAATCACTATCAGAGATATCATCTATTGTGTTTATAGTAGCCATCTTGTTCCCTTTGTCTTTTTAACGCAATTCACTTGTGCTTTATTTACCCACGCAATTGTTGTTGTTTTTTTTATTGTTATGCGATTTCAGTTTCTGTGCGAGACCAAAGCGATGCCAAATTCTTTTTCGAAGCGATGCCAAATTGTTAATCAGTCCATTATCCAGCGAAAAACCATCCTTGATCTATATTATCAACGAGTTGGATTGACTAGAGTTTAGATATAATCTTGAGCGAGCGTAGCGAGCGGAAACGCATAGCAATTATGCTATTAATATAAGTGCTACGCGTTTTCGCTAGCTAAAGGTTATATCAAAACTCTAGTTAACCTAAATCGTTGATAATCCCGTCGCCATATTGGCTAAATCTGATTTGACTCCTTGATCCAGATCTCGACACGGTGTAGATCCAGTTCTCTGAGACCCGGCTCTTTAACCTGCTTTGACGCTAATACGTAAGTACCGATTGATGTTTGTATTACAAGGTGTATCAATATGATTATCGGAGTTTTAATGCTTTTTAATATTTATTAAATGAAACTGACGGTAAAACTGGAGGAGAGCGTCCTCAGCACCGATTTTTTTTTTTTAATTTTGCACTATAACGTATTTTGATGCGCTAAACACGAATCCGTTAAAAAAAAAAAAAAAAGTTGCTCTCAACTAGGAAAGAAGTTATTAACCACTAAAGTTCACGGAAAGTTGGGGTAAACAGCGTATTAATAAACATGCATATTAAGAAGAATGTCCAGGACGACTTTTGGGCAGACGTGCTATGCGTTTCCGCTCGCCATGGGCGTATATAGAAAATAATTTTGGAGGGGGCTGGGAAAATTTCGGGGAGGGGAGGGGGTGAGACCATTTTCGGTGTATGAAATACTAACAATTTAGATCTTGGAAGAGTTTTAGCCAACTTAAACGCTATTACACCCAAAATAGAATATGTTTTATTAACTAAATGATCTTATCTAATTTATTTTTAAGGGTTTTATGACATTTTTGCCGATCAAATCAAAATTTCTTATATACGCCCATGCCGCTCGCTACGCTCGCTCAAGAAGATATCAAAACTCCAGTCAATCCAACTCGCTGTTATTAGAATTCCGATGTTATGGAGGTTATAAATAGTTTAACAACATTTTAAATGAGAGTTCTTCGTTTCCTAATGGTAGATGTCTGCTAATGCGCATGTTTAAAAATACGCTGTTTACGCCAACTTTAACTTCAATAACAGTGAACTTTAGTGCTTAATAACTTCCTTCCTAGTTTAGAGCAACTTTTTTTTAACGGATTCGTGTTTAGTGCATCTAAACACATTATAGTGCAAAATTTGAAAAAAATTGGTGCTGAGGACGCTCTCCTTCAGTTTTACCAAACTTACTGGTATAAAAGTTACATCAAACGAAAGAGCAACACAAACAATTTTCCAGAAAGTGAAAAAAAAAATCATCATCCCACAAAATTTCTTTATTTTGCACTAGGCCCTTCAACGCATAGTATGTGTCATCATCAGTTGCTAACAACAAAATTAAACATAATATTATTCAACTTAAACATTAGTGCATTTGAAGAATGACAGTATAATTGAAAGAAGTCTTGATAACATCTTGGCTTTAGACGTGTTGCATTCTTCTCTCCTAGCTGAAAGTATGCGGCTCCTTCTATTGTTGAGAGTTTTCCGTAGTGCCTTTGGGTGAGTTTTTCAATGTGCTCTGCGGAGTGGACAACCCCGATCTCTCTGTGGATTTGTGTGTTTCGTATAAAAGGAGGTGCATTTAAAATAATTCGAAGAATTTTATTTTGAAACATGTTCGTTGTTCTGTTTGTCTGTTTGTGTTATTGGTACTGTACCAAACTGGGCATGCGTGACAGTATAATTAAAAGTGGATAAACTGACAGTATGTAATTGTAGAATTACAAACGTATCACATATTTTTTCATTGAAAGCTACTGGATCAGAGTCTAAATAAGTTAAAATAATGTTGAAAAATGTTCCCATAATGAAACTAACAGCATGTGTAGTCAATGAACTGAAGATTCAAATATATTCAGAATTTTAAAAGTACAGTTTTTCGAAAATCGTTTTGTACAAATTATTAAAACATTTGGTAAATGTGAAGGAGCGCGGTCTCCACACCGATCCTTTTGAAATGTTGCACTATAACGTATTTTGATGCACTAAACACGAATCCTTTTAAAAAAAAAAAAAGCTCGCTTTTCACTAGGAAAGAAGTTATGAAACACTAAAGTTCACTGTTGGGTTCTGAAAGGTAATGTAACCTACTCTGTTTGTCAACATGCGCGGGTATGGAAAAGTTCGTAATAAGGATGTCTAATTGAAATTTACCATCAATTATTTATCAATTTATCTCCAGTTAGTTATTCACAAATATTTTTTTTAAATAATAAACCATTCTTTATTTTTTTTTTTAAATTTTAAAAAGATATCAAAACTCTAGTCAATCCAACTCGCTAAAATTAATAGAATTCTATTAATTTTAGCGAGTTGGATTGGCTAGGGGTTTTGATATCTTCTTGAGCGAGCGGAAAAGCATAGCACGTATGCCCAAAAGCGACAATTTACGACCAAGTCAGCTACCACAAGGTGAGTCTAAATTTCAATTACACTTCGTCATTAAGGACTATTGAGCATGCGCGTGTTTACAAATACGCCGTTACCCCGTCTTTTATAACCTCCATAACAGTGAACTTTAGTGCTTAATAACTTCTTTCCTAGTGAAAAGCGAGCTTTTTTTTTTTAACGGATTCGTGTTTAGTGCATCAAAATACGTTATAGTGCAACATTTCAAAAGAATCGGTGTAGAGACCGCGCTCCTTCACATTTACCAAACATTTTTTGAAAAATGAAATTTGTAATAATTGGGACATGTTAGATATTAAATTCTATTTCATCCATCTCCTCATTTTTGTTGAGTACACATGTCAGCCACCACAGGTTGTCATATTCACAGGCAATAAAACTACCACATATTTTGTCATTAAGGGCTACTGTATCAGTGTCTAAATCAGTTACCAATTCAATTTCACTTTTATTGAAGTTCGAGTAAAGTTGAGTCTTAATTTTTTTCTTAGTTAAAGGAATGAAAGGGTGCAATTTCTGGGTTCCAGTATTTTTTTTTTTTTTTTTCAAATCTCCCCTTTAATTTTAGTTCTGTCTGAAAAAAATTCAAATTTTGATCAGGGATGCTTATTGCTGAATTTACAATACAAATATCCATCACTCACCATATTTTTACCAACTACGCAGTGACAATTATAAAGTCAAAATTATGTTATAAAATGATCCCGTTCCCATCCCATAATGAAACTAACAGCATATGTAGTCAATGAACTGAAGATTCAAATATATTTTTTTCAGAATTTTAAAAGTACAGTTTTTCGAAAACGGTTACGCACAAGTTTTCGAATTTTTTTTTGAAACGTAAAATTTGTAATAAGTTGGTCTTGTATATCAAATTAAAGTACATTTAATTAGCTAAACAATGAGACTATGCTGACTGTTCTAGCTAAAATAGAACTCAATCTATCAAGAATTAACATTTTCCAGTTGACCAAAAAAAGGTGGTTTTTCAATACTTTGACAATTAATACTATAAAAACGGAAACAGATAAAAATTTTTAAAAAAATTGTTTTTGGTTATTTTTTGTTAGAGTAACCAACCTACCAAATTTTATTAAAATCCAAGAAGGTCGGGTTGTGACCCTTGTTGATTTGAAATGGAATGACCCGATAACTTTAAATCATAACTACTTCTGCGTTAAGAGCAACAGTCTCCCTCATAGCCTTCCTATGGAAAGAATTGTTTTTATCAATTTCTTATTAATCTTGCTTAAGAAACGCTTTGAATGTCTTTGCGTTTGGATTCTTTGCTCATCCGTTCACCAATAATTGGCTAGGGTTGGAGTGCATAAATCAATTAATTTAAATTACTCTTTTACACATAAAGAAGAAGACAAGTACAGAAAGATTAATGTTTCTTCACTACAGTAAGGTGTGAATCTCCTTGAAGCAATAGTAAATTTTATTTTTTACATTGGATTTTTTTTTTTTTTCTTTCAGGTGTTTGACATTTTATGGTCAGATCCCCAGAGGAGTGATGGATGTGTTCCGAATTCTTTGCGAGGAGCAGGAACATATTTTGGACCAGATGTCACGGAATCATTTTTATCCAGGCATGGCCTACTTTACTTAATTCGATCTCATGAATGCAAACCTGATGGATATGAGCTCACACACAACGATAAGGTACATAAATTCAATCCTGTTCAATAATACTTACCATCCATTGCTGAGGACTTAGATTTTCATTTAAATATGGATATGGCACAAGTTGACAAAGAGAAGGCTTTTGACAGTTTTGGCATATGAAATTATTGTTTATTTTAATGCTACAAAACTTCCCCAGATATACATACTTTATCTTGAGGTATTAACCATGCAAGAAATATTTGGTTGTCATTAATGGAATTAAATCAGAAGTCTACGACAGATTAAACAAACAGTGGCAGAATGGCTATCCAGCAGAAGAGGAAACCGGAGAGAAGAGGTAGTTCTAACTCGACTCCGAATTGGCCATTCTCTACTTACTCACGGACACCTAATGACTAGACAAGACGCACCAACATGTAGACAATGTAACCAACTCCTAACTATAAGACATATACTTACAGACTGTCGAGGAAGAGAACAATTAAACATACCCACTGACCTTACAGAACTCTTGTCTGATGGTAGCCATTATTTGAATCAGATATTTAAATATTTACAAACTATACAGATATATCACTCAATTTAACGAACTCATGAAAATGTTTACTCTGTCATTTTTTTTATAACTTCCTTACTTTTATTTTATTTTTTAATTTATTTTATATTTTTTATTTTATTTTTGGCTTTTAAATCTATTTGATACTTTTTCTGAAATTATATTTATTTCTTTTATGTAATGATTATGCATTATAATTTATTTAATAATATTATCTTTTTGTTCAAAGCTGACGTTTCCATATAGACTTACTAATTTGCTAGTCGCCTCCGTTGCGATCAAGCAGCAAATAAATAAATAAATCAGAAGTCAGAACTGTAAAAAATGGTGACACAAGGCTCGGCCCTAGACCCAAACCTCTTCTTCACTTCTTCAATCCTGCCACCATCTTGGCATACTATGGGCTACGACTGCGATTGATTTCAATTTACTTCCCATCTGACTGGTCATGGGGAGGGCAACGAGAAACTGAATGGGCCAGAGCACCATATGGAGCTCACAGTCTCTGGGAAGGTGTAGGAAGAGCGCTTTATGGTGCTCTCAGTACGTTCACAAGGACATGATGAGCACCATATGGTGCTCTTCGCATTGAACATGTTAATAAAAATGAATACCAAATTTAATAATGTTTTATTTGTTTATTTCTTAATACAGAGAGATACTAAAGTAGCTATTACAATAAGAAATATGGTGTAGCTTCTGAAATGGATTTATCTTAACCCTAAAATTTTTAGCATGCTTTTTAATTTGCACTACCAGGGTGTTGCACCTCTGACCACGACTAGGTGTTGTCCCTTTGACCAGGTCAAAGGTACAAGTAATACCTGAAAAGATACCTGAGTAATTTTTTTATAATTCAACATTTATGTTCTTCTGCTACAACTTTTTACAAAATAATTAATATTGGTTGCTTCAATTGTTCGATGAATTTAAAAAAAATAATAAAATGAAATAAGTTCAAACTGACTATATCAATCCTCCGTGTAGCAGTTCAAACCTATCGCCCCTTATCATTCCACTTGAAGTTGTAAGGCCTCATCGAAAAGCGCAGGCAAGGAAAATGTCAAATAGGGTCCGGCCTAAAGGGAAACCATGTATCCTGACAGATATTCCTGAAATGCTAATTATTGAAGGTGAAAAAAAACAAAAACGAAAGCACCACCCTAAACGTAAGACACCACATACAAATAAACCCCTTCCTAAAAAAGTGGTAAATAAAAAGAAAATTATTCTAATGACAGTTCAGATTCTGATACTGACGCTGAAATTTCTTCAGGAGAAAGTGACGTTGATCTGTCTGATAAATGTCATGAGTTAAGTCGATAACCAGCAACAATTTGAAAAATATGATTTGGAAAAAGGAAATTTTATACTTGTTAAAAATAAAAGTAAAAAGACTATTACATATTTAGTCGCAGAGATATGTGGTATTAAATGTCCAATGTTTAAGATCCAACCGATGTTTAAGATACTTTTAAGTGACAAGTTTACAAGAGAAGATAAAAATTTGTATGATATTGATGTTGAATACATTGTGGCTAAACTTCCATACCCTACTATTGCTAGTAGATCTGCTTGACAGGTCAAACGTTTATCGATTGGACTGGATTTTTCAGCATATTAAGCATAACATAATATCAATAATAGATTTTTTATTATGCTTATATCCTTGACCTGTATTTATTAAACTCACAATTAATTACAATATTACTGAATACAATTTTTTTTCTGCACTGCTGTGTTGTTTTTACGTGGTCAGAGGTACAACACCCCATGGTCAAAGGTACAACTACATGTTGTACCTCTGACTACTGTACGATTATTTTTTAAAAAATCAATAAAAAATATTAAATGTAAAGCTATAACCTTGAAAAAATTAAATATGATAAGCAATAGAATACTAATTACAATGAAATAAAAAAAAAAAAGAATTTAGCCTTAATATTCAATCTAAAAGAAATTAAATTTTGCATAGTGGTCAAAGGTACAAAACCTTCCCCTAAAACAAAGATCTAAGCATAAGACAAGTACTAACACACTGCCGAACACCAGAACATTACACACACCCACCGACACTTCATTACTTTTGGACATTACTTGGAAAACATACTCTATAATTTACTTAAAATTATCGAAAATCTTTTTTTCTTTTTTTTTTCCAGGTTATAACGATATTTTCTGCTTCCAATTATTATGAGACTGGGTCAAATAAAGGTGCATACCTGAAGCTGGTCGGTCCAGAGCTGAGGACACATTTCGTTCAATTCATGTCGAGCACGAAGTCTGGTCAGACTGCTCTAACCTTCCGGCAAAGGGTTGGGCTCATAGAAAGCTCGGCAATAAAAGAGCTCATGACTAAAATAAACAACTCAAGAAATAAGCTCGTTCAGCAGTTCAGCATCTACGACCCTGAGGGCAAAGGTAATCTATAGTCTTCATTTTATTTGAATTTTATGGTTCTATTAAATTTGTTTGCTTCATCTTGTTAAGGTAGGTGTCGAAGAGAGTACTAGGTAATGGCACCAGTATTTGATACTACTTACAAGTTAATTTAAAAAAAAACAAAAAACAAAAAAAAGAAGCAACCAAGTGCCAAGAATGAAGAGGAAAGAAAACAGAAAGCAGAAAAAGAAGAGAATATTTTGAAATCAAGCGGAAAGAGGAATATCATGGATTCAAGAATTGATTGTACCAAACAAAACACACTTCGAAATCGAGGAAGACTAAATCAGTTTTTCTAAAATTAATCCTGATGAGAACCTATTTGTTGAATTTTACCTCTTACTTTCTTAAAATTATTTTGTATTATTAATTTACTCTTTCTTATTATTATATTTTTTGTTAGGGTTACTATTTTTTTTTTTTAATATAATTCTAAAAATTTTTCCTCCCTCTTCATACTTACTAGTAATTTTCTCCCTTTTTGTTCCCCGAATCCTGTTGCTTATATTAAGTGGATTATTTTGCAAGTTGTTTCTTTTTTCAATGTTTCATATTTGTCATTCTTGGATTTTTTTTTATTTTTTAATCCCTTAACGGGCAAGGGCCGCTTGAGCGGCCACTGCTCACTGAAATTAAAAAGTGACGCGAGTGAGGCGGAATTGGTTCCAATGCTTCCTGCTAGACGCCCGGGTATGCCAAAAAATAGTATTTGGTGGTCTTGGGCCCGAGGAGCCAAGATATGACGAAGTTGACCGCTATAACGGTCCTTGCCCATTCCCGCACTCGTCTTGTGTCAGTGTTGTCCGTGCATTATTGGCTCTCTGGATCACTCATCTTATCCGGAAATTGTTTCAAAGTATGTAATAATTCTTTTATACATTCTAGATTAGGAATTAAATGATTTTAATTGAAATGAGTATATCGCTCACATGTTATTCATTGATTCGTCTCATAAGTACCTTACTCTCGTCAGACTGGAAGGAAAAAATACTTTTTTTGGCATTGCTAATGAAATGTTTTTCTCAATTCTGTCTCAAATGATATTGTGGGCTAGCATTATACTATTATTATATATATATATATATATATATGTATTTTTTTTTTTTTAAAGCCTGCCAATCTTAGGGTAGCACCATCAAATTTTCACCATTTTCATTTTCTGGATCTTTGCGACTTGGAAGCGGCTTTACGACGTATCGCGGGCATTGCATATCGGGGATTCCCGATGCCTGGAATGGGCAAGGGCCGCTCAAGCGGCCAACCTCGTATTTATGAATACAATTTTTTTTTTTTAACATCCTGGGTTCATATTTAGTAAATGGATGTCCCCCAGACACCCAAATATAAATTAAAAAAATGCCAACATAGCTAGCGAAATGTGCCCGTTAAAGAGTTAACAACCTTTGTTTTCTACATTTATTGTAATTTTGACATGATCTAGCAATTTAATCTACATATGTATTCATGTATTGGGCAAGTCGTCTTAGTTACGAATGCTCTTAAACAAATAAATTTAATTAGAATCTAAGAAACAATTTTAATTTCTAATGCGCGCCTAAATGAAGGAAGAATTGGAAGCAAATGAACAGAAAATATAAAACGTACCAGCAAACTTCCCACTCAAACCTTTCCTTAGTACTTTGGTTGAGGGGCATATTTGTTTAATTAGTCATTATTTCCTTATTAATGGACGTTAAAATTTAAATAAATAAATTTCCTTATTATTAGTGAGAATCGAACTCTTAACCCATTTGCTGCTGAGCAATTCAAGGCTTGACCTTTACCTTGCCCCAAACACCACCCATTGCTGAGTTCTTTTCGCCAAATTACTATCACAAAAAACGGTTTGAGTGCTACTAACGGTCATAAAGCTAGTATACTTTGAAAAGGAGTGCCCTATGCTATCTACTAGCAATTCTAAGAGCCTACTAGTTGATTAAGATACCGCTAAATGCCGGTTCTGAGTCACACAAATATGCGAGAGCAGGAGTTGTTCAGAATCACAGATCTGTGTGCACTGGAGGCACATCGGCAAAGCAGGTTCAGAACTCAGCTGTGAAAAAGGTGTGAGTGCTAACGGTCTTAAAGCTGAAAAGGGGTTGTCTTCACTATGTACTAGCAATTCTAAGTGTCTGCTAGTTGAGTTAGGTATCGATTCTGAGGCACACAAATATTTGAGAGCAGCAGCTGTTCAAAATCACAGATCTGTATTAGTAGCAATGGAGGCACGCTGCTCTCAGCACGTTGAGCTGTGTTACTAGCACCAGGGACACGCCTGCCCAGCACACAGATCTCTGTTAGTAGCAGCAAATGGTTTAAAAAAATCAAAATACTAATTTCTAATTATTCTATTCTTAATTTATCATTCGAATGTCCTAAACTAACATGTTAACTTCTGATTCACCAAAAAGCAGTTTCCTTCAGTAGTTGCCACTAGTGTAAACTGGTTCTAATTGAAGTCAACTGGATTTTTGAAGCTTAAGATGTGTAAATGTCCTGCAAGACATATTTTAAACAGCCTAACATATTAAAAACAAAACAAAAATTATAAATGATACATAACATGAAAGAGCAACTTAAACAGTTTTTTTTTTTTTTTTTTTGTAACAGTACACATGTGCGCACATCTCTCTGCCGCCATCTGTTAGAAAATGCTGTAGCAAAGATGGCACTTCGTGAACAGTTGGCCCGATTTTGATCTTGAGGTGCCAACTGTTTGAGTTGCTCTTTCTTTTAATGTATCATTTATAGCTGTAGGTTTAACATATTAAATATTTTAAAGCGTTAAAATCCTGAAAATCATTTTGAAAATCCCGGTAATCTGTGTTAGTTATTTTACTTCGTTTGTTTTGGATAAGCCAAAATAAATCCCATGACTATAGTTAATGATATTGCAGATATTCTACTGCATCTTGTGAGATATTAATTAATATAAAATTACTTTTCTGAAATAATAGTAACCCATTTAAAAAAATAATAATAGTAATAAGTTTCCTTTCTTTTACATGGCTCCCTATTTATTTTGTGCAGATGAAAGTGATAAACTAAGTATTTTGAAACGTGAGTATTAAATATTCTTGTCAGAGCACAGGTGGACATTATAATGCCATTTATAATCTTAGGTTGCACCTCTCTTCTCCAGGTTACCTGTGTTTAATCAAGAAACATCAATTTATTGCTTTGCCTGATTTGCTAAAAAAAAATGAATATCTCACAAAAAAAACATTGAACTAGTGATAGTGACAAAGTTCTGGGACTTTTGGAAATAAAAATTACAAGATCTTCTGAGAAAGAGGATTTTAAGGTGCCCTGGAGCAAAGTACTTGAGTGGAAAAATGCTCAGCCTTAGCATAATTATTGATAAGCATTTGGTTTTACACTACTTACGATAAGAACATATTTCTTATTGCACTGGCATAAAATGGCTTATATCCTGCAAGTTATGCTTAATTCACCTCACTTCATGGGATTATATAAGGGGGGGGGGGCTGCAGCAGTTCATAAAACATATTCTATTTTGGGTGTAATAGCGTTTAAGTTGGCTAAAACTCTTCCAAGATGTAAATTGTTAGTATTCCATACACCGTAAATGGTCTCAGCCCCCCCCCCCCCGAAATTTTCCCAGCCCCCCTCCGAAATTATTTTCTATATACGCCCATGACTCACTTAAGTGTATGTATAACAGCATATGCATGAAACATAGTTATACTATCATAATATATGCAAGGATGCTGATCATTCATTTTTAGAAATATAAAAATTTATAAAAGTTATGAAGATGGTGAAAGGGTATATTCAGAGAAGATGGGTTGAATTAACCCTTATTAGACAAAAACCTGCAAAATCTTACAATGCACGTGGAGCAGAGCCAGGATCACCCTCATGGTTCCAAAGGACGGCATAAAATAGCTGATTCTCCAGCAGCCGTCTCTTGTCATTTCTCCTAATACACTTTCTTTCATTATAACATTTGTCTTACCATTTTTTTTATTCTGTGCTTTTTATCACTCAATGGCAGGCTTAATAATTTTTTTTTTTTTTTTAAATTATTTTTTTATTTTTCAAAAAATATTTGGAAATTGTTTTTAAAAAAAATGATATCTCGGCATTGATATAATCCCTATGTACACACAAACTTGTAAAACACAAATAAGGTCGTTGAGAGAGACCCAAACTATACAAAGGGGCAAGGGAGCTGAAGGAAACCCCCATTCAATAGGCTCAAACTGGATAGAAGAGTGACTAGAGCTTACATAACTTACCGCTAGATATCGCAAAAAGCTGTCACAGCTGTGGCTGTCAGTCCCGAAACGAAGAAATGGCCTTGTCACGAGTGGCTATTAGGCCTCGGGGCATGCCAACCCATTGTCATGTAAATGGCTATCAGTCTCCAATTGGTTAAAAAGATGGGTACCTTACAAATTTTATATCCAATTTTATAGCAACATTTCAGACTCAATTGCCCTTCTTAACACCTTGACTGCGGAATAACGCCGCAGGCTCGTCATTACGAACCACTCGCTGTGGTGACATGACGCTGTATGTGCATCATAGGGGTTACCTGACAAGCTGGGAGAAAAAGTTAAAAGGTTTTGGGGATTGACCACAAACGTCCAGGCTGCTTTATTCGTTCTTCCGTAATCTCAGGGAGTGTTTCGAGTGCGTTATTCTGGAATCGTTCTGGGCTCAGACCTTTCTGTGAATTTTTGCAGGAGTTTCTTCACTACATATGCGTCACGGTAAAAACATGTTCCTGAAGGAAATTATCTCGAATTTCCAAGGGGTAAGTTATTTTTTCAATTTAACAAAAGAAATGAAATCATAAAATGAAAAAACAAAATTACAATTTTTTGGAGGGTTTGGGGTTAACCGCTCCCGCAGTCAAAGTGTTAAGGCATAATTATTCTTGCAATTATAAGTAAATCTATCGGTCTGACAGCAGTAGTATAAAATCAAGAGATTTAAATTCTTAACATAATGGGCCATGGCTAAAGGCCAAATAAGGCCCACCTTCATCTATAAATGTGATAACCAAAGCTTAAGCATATCTACAGGTTAAATGTTACGTAAGGTGAAAAGTTATTCATTGCCATGTACGTTGATCATAGTAGGTACTCCTACTAGGATTTAAATTTATTAAAGCATTGAATAATAAATTAACCGCTAAACATTGCCAGCGACTCATGGTAGGTTGGCATTTGAACCCAGAGCCTCACGGGCTTTCCAACTAGACTGCCTCGCTTCATATCAAATCATGGAAAGTAAATTCATCCGTCTATCTGCAGAATTTGTTCATTGAATGAGAATGTCCCCTGTTTATTATTTACACGTGTAAGGAATATCGAGATGTAAACAAAAAAAATCAGTCCCATAAGAGTCCATGAAGGCCCTGAGGGGAGGATATATAAAGGTTTCTGTTTCTAGACCATACAGCATACTAAGAAGATATTGTTGTCACTATGATCCAGCCGCTGTGTGGTCCTTAAACGCTGGGTTAGACTAGGAACGGCCTGGGACCCCTAATCCACCCCTAGGATGACGACCCTACAAGATAGTGCAAAAATCTTTAGTACTCTTCGGAGTTTTAAACTCAGGTCCTACAGAACGTAAGTCGAGTACTCTATCGTAGAGCCAAAATCTCTCCTGAATATAGAAATATATTAAAACAAAAACAGTATGTTGCGTACATTTTCTATAGAAGTGGCATTATTCTTTGTTATAAGCTGGTATAACTAACAGCCATTTATAAGCGTGATATTTTTCTTTCAGGTCTTATAACTGTTACTGAATGGTGTGACTCTATGCAGCAAGTAACAGGTTTAAGCCTACCGTGGAGAATGCTGAGAGGCAAGCTCGCATCAATAGATTGCGAAACAGGCCTCGTCCAATACATGTCTACATTCCAAGAAAATATAAACAAAAAAGAGGTACATACAGTTTTCCCCCTACTAATAAATACAATTTTTAATAAACTCAAGTCTTAATGTCAATAAATTTGTACAAATATTTTGCTACACTGTTATTTATTATTCTAATAGTTTCACATTTTATTTAATAACTCTAAGGTCAAATATTTAAATAAAATAAAGTTGTTCTCTCTCTCTCCCTCTTGCACAGAATCTACCCCATTCTTGATAAATTTCCTTTTCATACATCAAAGACACCAAATCTACTTTAAAAAAAAATGAGTGTCTGTTCAATAATAGTGTGTCCACAATAGGCTAAGCCATTGCTAATGATTTCTGTTGTCCGTTGTCATAAGGCACTGGTTTGTAACCTTTGAATGGCCAATCCTAAGTCGATCCAATACAACCTCCTCCCATCTATTGGTTCAATTACTGGATGGCCAAACTTTGTTAGTATGTTTTACAAGATGGACCGTTTGCAGAGATTACTTTGGGAAATGTTTTAAGGTTTTACACTGCTCCTACCATTATTTTCAAAGTTAAAGTGCTGAAAAATTCATTAATATAATAGGTCAGTTTTCCTCAGAATATAACAAAATAATAATTTTAGAAGCTATAGTATTTTCCTAAAAAAATTTAATTCACCCCAATCTTAACCCATTGATTGGGGAAACATTAGTACAGTGCATTATTCCCATTAGAAACATCAAGAAGTTTTTTCCCCTTTTAGCACTTTCCTCCGAGGGAAAGTAGCTATTGAGGTTGGACTCATGACGGAATTTTTGAAAAATTTCTTCAAATCTTTATCGATCCTACCTAGTAGACACCGAAAATGACCCCCGTTAAAATTTATATATATCTATATATATATATATGCATATATATATATATATATATATATATATATATATATATATATATATATATATATGTGTCTGTTAACACGATAGCGGCCAGAGTTTTTGTTTTTTCGTCACGAAACTTGGTATATAGCATTCAATTAGCAAACGATTGAACGAGTTCGTCAACCACCAAAATTGGTCCACCGGAAGGGGGGGTTTACCCCGAACCCAAAACACTAATTTGACCATTTCAGCCGTAATATTTGTTATATTTCAACGAAACTTGGTATTCGTACTGGTAATATAGAGAGAAAAGTGAGCTATAAAAAGAAACCAAATCGGTTCATAAGGAGGGCGGGTTTACTCCGGACCGACCGACAATACCAATTCGCCACTACCAGCCGTGATTTTAGGTATATTTCGACGAAACTCGGTATCCATAGTGGTAATCTACAGGTAAATATGTGTTGTAAAAATAAACTAAATCGGTTCATTAGGAGGGGGGGTTTACTCCAGACCCACAATACCAATTCGCCACTACCAACCGTGATTTTTGGTATATTTCGACGAAACTCGGTATTCGTAGTGGTAATCTACAGGTAAATATGTGTTGTAAAAATAAACTAAATCGGTTCATTAGGAGGGGGGGTTTACTCCGGACCGAAATTACTAATATACTCATACTGGTCGTAATTTCTGCTGTATTGTAACGAAACGCGGTATACGTCGTGGGTAACTCATGAGAAAGAAGTGTTGTAAAAATGAGCTGAATCGGTCAATCGGAAAGGGGGGTTTACTTTGTAATATATTTCAATAGAAAAGCCAGCCAGACATAGGTTCACAAAGGCGCCGCAAGGAGCGCTAGAGGGACTGTATCCGGTTCCTGCGTTAGATCAAAATACAATAATATGAGGATTTTGTATTTATTACGTAGTGTAGTAGGTACCATGTGTAAACATAACTCTGGAAGCAAATTAATAATTTATCAGTTACTCATTACAAAATTAAAAGAGAACTATTCATGTTTTTATTTTATTTATGTAGGATATTTTAAGCAAATTGTTCTGGAAAGCAGTCTACACTACCCAAATTCTGGGGAAAGTGCTTAGTTATGCAGCTCCTGCGTGACGGACTTTTGATTAAGCCTTATTTAGTTATTTATTTTATTTACATTTTTTTTTGTTCTTTTTTTCTCTTTTGTCTAAGCATTTATTTTTAATTCTTTACCCTTCATACTCTCACCCCTCTTTATTATATATTTATATTGAACTATTTATTAAATTCTATATTCTTATCCCCCCTCAGAGGCGTAACAGTTTTTGACAGCCCCCCCCCCGCAAAACTGTCTTTAGGCCTCCCTCTCTGCACTTAAATTAATACCCGTCACAGCACAGAGATCCCTCTCTTCCTCCACATTACCAAACTCGCTAGCCCCTTTTCTGAACCCTTTTAATCTTTTCCTTTTGAACATATGTGACATTACACTGACATGTAGTTTTATGGTTTT
Organism: Gonocerus acuteangulatus; assembly: GCA_946811695.1. Classification (NCBI taxonomy): domain Eukaryota; kingdom Metazoa; phylum Arthropoda; class Insecta; order Hemiptera; family Coreidae; genus Gonocerus; species Gonocerus acuteangulatus. Next base: position 63,259,389 of record OX328131.1, read on the forward strand.
TTTTAATTAATCACTCGTATTAGCCATGTTATATAACTCTGTTTGTATAGGGCATTAACTTCTTTAATAAAACGATAATATGAACACCTGAGGAGAGAAAATATATTTAATTAGATTGAAGCCAACGGCCATAGCCACGTTGAATGCTCCAGTTCCCGTAGATCACCGAAGTTAAGCAACATCGGGCGTGGCCAGTACCTAAATGGGTGACCGACCACGTTCTGTTGGCATTATACAAAAGGGTGGCGACCTATAGACAGCCCGGCGTTAATAGCCTTAATGTTGATACGCCGTTAAACACACACACAAAAATTAGATTGAATTTTGATCACTCCACGACACTTCATTACCTTAGAAGATCTCGAGGCACTTTCTATTAAGACATCTTGGTGGAGAGGAAGGAGGATTGGTGCATGATAAGGATTGGGCTATAGGATTAGGATGATTGATCAATTTACTATGGAAAGATGAGAAGCGGATAGGGATTATATCTTGAAAAAAATATATTTAGCTCATTTTGGATGATGCGATTCGAAACATAAGAAGGAGCATCGACTATAGTATGTAGAACTTAGGATTGTAATGTTTGGATTCGATGGATGTTAAATTGCTTGGCTGACCCCCAGAGCTCTATTCCGTAAGTCCATATAGGCCTTATAAGTGAGCTGTAGACAGTTAGTTTGTTACAGTCCTTAATGACCAGGTAGTCAGTACTATGATATATTAATATTTACACAATATTCTTAATAGTTTGTAAATATGAATATTCACAAGCCTGGTGAAAACTGGATAAAAACAATGTCAATTTTTATAATTTATTTATTGTGACAATTTTCTCTTTTATGTTCTCATTGTTCGTCATAGCAATTTACTGCTTTACTTCTTTCTTCCCTATTTTTGACCGCAAACTACAATTAGCTTTGTTGTGTTGATTGTATATAACTGCATATTGACTTACTCTTTAATCCAACAAATACTACTTTTGTGCTGTTGCCCATCCTTTCAGCTTTGATAAGATTTGTTTCCTTTCATGTGACCAAATCATAAAAAGTAAATAATTAATTGGAGTTTTTTACAATTTTTTCTTCTTGACTCTAAGTGCTTTAGGAAAAAAATGGTTAAATTATATTAAACAACGCATTTCTTTTCTAACAATCTCCAGGAACTGATCTAATGTTATTCTTCTATCATGATCTGTATCGTGCTTCTCGAATATCTCTCTTAAAGATGGATGCCCCCCAGGCATGCCTATGAAAAATAGCGCCGCTCTAAGTTCGTGTAAGAAAATGTGGCCGTCTTCGTCCTTATCATGTATACAGAAAACATATTTTAATTTTCCGTCGGTGGGAAGATCGAATCTCTTTTCAAGATGGCTTACCACCTCTGCTATTGTTATTTCTCCATTCCCTTTTACATTTACTTCCTTAAAAAGCTAAAAATCAAAATACTACAATAAATAAATGAATAAATTACTTTAAACAATAAAAATTCATTTTTAACTGTTTGTCACAACAAAGAAAGTGCGTCCTGAGGAGTCGCATAAGCACATTCACGAAAATCATTAGCTTTTTTTTTTTTTTTTTTTTTTTTTTTTTTTTTTTTTTTTTGTAGCGAGGAATTTTACCAGCGAGCCGTGGGATGATAAAATTCCTGCCGGAGGTTGGGAATCGAACCCACCATCTCCCGCTTATGAATCCAAGGCGCTAGCCATTAGACCACGGGAGACCCCCCATTAGCTTATTCTCTGGAATTAGCTTGAACCTAATGATAAAAAGTTTACCTGCTCAAACTGAATACCAGCTGAACTGTTTTGTTTAATTTTTTTTAATCAGGTAAAAAATCTAAAAAAAAAAATTGTTTTTATATATTTACTTTCATTTGTTAAGTTATAATACTATATAGCTACGGTGAGTGAAAACAAAAATTATGCTACTCAAATGGACATTTACATTTCAGCTTGGAGTAAATTGACCCCCCCGCCCCCCCCCCCCCCCCCCGCCCTAAATTGACCAATTGTCACAAGAAGGAAATTTATTGTTGTCTGCAAGTCCCATAAAATAGCATATTACTTATGATTAACAAAAAAACACTCTTATATAGTTTTGTTTCTTTAAATAATTTTGATTCTACTCAGTTAGTAATATACAAATAACTAAGTTACAAATTATTCAAAATAGATGAGAACAGCAGCAAAATAAATAAAATTAACAAAATTGAAACACACAAAAATATTTATAATAAAATATGAAACACAAATATAAAAATATATTTATATAAAGCTAATTTTTGTTCTTTTTGGTAGCATTTTAAAATTGGCATTATTGCATTGTAGTCAAAATGAAGATTTGTCATGCTGAAAAGTAGCTCAAATTCTATAAAAGCATCAGGGAAATAAATAATGTTATAAGTAGAGCCCGGAAGTTAGGCAAAATGCCTTTTTTTCTCTGAATGTATATATTGAAGAATCAGATAGAAATAAATATGTTATCGTGCATTTAGGAAGTGTAGAGACAATTTTTATTTTGCCTTTGTTGCCTATTTTGGCTTCCGTTGCCTATTTTAATAATTAAAGCCTTTTTTGGTTGTTATGCAATTTTTTTCTGTAATTCAAACATTTTAAACAGGACATAATGAATTTCCGTTCATCTAAGACAAAAAAGGTTGCACAATTTAAATTACATATTGCCGTTACAAATATCTATTCGAAAGCTTGTTTTAACAACCCATGGATTGACCCTCTGTAAATAAAAGAACCTTTCTTAGTAGAAAAGCATAATGAATAGCAGGAAAGAGAGAGGATGAGGGAAGTATGGCTCCTTCCTCACACCCCTTTCTGTGACAGGCTCCTTCCTCACACCCCTTTCTGTGACAGGCTCCTTCCTCACACCCCTTTCTGTGACAGGCTCCTTCCTCACACCCCTTTCTGTGACAATCTGTAATTACCTGGTATTCCAGATTTCGAAATGATAAGATAATGCAGAGGAAGTTTTTCCATGATGGAAAACATTTTTTCTTAGAAGGTCTATGACAGTTCATACTTTGAAAAAGCATCTTGTTGTTGCTTGTAACAAGGGAAAGTAAGAGTAAGAACGCTAATTATGTGATAAATTGATACTAAAGAAATGAATGAGTATTTAAAATACATATTTTCATTAACAATGAGTGAGATTCCTCTTTGCTTTCACTCCTAATAAATGCCTATTTTAATTACAGTATTGCCTATTTTCAGTATTTCAAGTGCCTTTTTGCCTGCCTATTTTAGCCAAAAATAAATGCCTAACTTCCGGGCTCTAGTTATAAGTAACATTCAGTTTACCAAGAAGTTAAATAATAGAAGAGGTCAATATTCTATAATATTTTATATATATATATATATATATATATATATATATATATATATATATATATATATATATATAAAAATAATAAAAAATTTGTGCTCATGAAAATGACTTTTTTTAAAAAAAAATAGACTTTTATTTTTACTTTTTTGATCAATTATTTACGTAATCAACAATTCATGTAATGTTTCTTTTTCTTTAAATAAAATGTATTTTTTTTTTAATTAAAAAATGTGAAAATATGAAGTTCGATTTTTTAGTCCTTTATTTTCAAAAACTTTTGTAATTCGAATTTTGGATAATTCGAACTTTTTTATCGGTCCCTAGGGGTTCAAATTATCCAAGGTCTACTGTATATGTATATATATATATATATATATATATATATATTATTGTTTTTGTAGCCAATAGGTCATAAATACACTCCTTTCACTTCATGTTTTTTAATATTTTCACCCTAACCGGTTTCGAGCTATTCTGCTCCTCCTCAAAGGGTATTTCTTCGATGGTCTTATCCCATCACGTACATAAATATTAATATATATGTACGTGATGGGATAAGACCATCGAAGAAATACCCTTTGAGGAGGAGCAGAATAGCTCGAAACCGGTTAGGGTGAAAATAATAAAAAACATGAAGTGAAAGGAGTGTATTTATGACCTATTGGCTACAAAAACAATACGATTAGAAGTTGGAGGTCAACAATAGAGGACAATATATATATATATATATATATATATATATATATATATATATATATATATATATATAATTCTAGGGTGGGTAAAATATAAAATAACAGTTACCTGCTCTAACTCTATAGCAGGAACACGCCTTCCTATATAATGTGCAGTGAAATAATTGAACTCAGCTCTATTCAGTACATTGTCACGATTTGAATCAGATTTCCTGAAGCCTTCAGCGATTTTCCACATCTCAGATGGATCCAGTCTCGTATGGCCTTCGAATATCTTGTGGTACTCATCGTGAAATAACGTTTCTTTTTTTATTTTGTACAACGGCTGTAGATTCAGAAATCTCGAACAAGCTCGTGAACCTTTATGAAGAAGATTAGGCAACATTCTTGCACATCAATGAGAGAAATAAAAGAAAAATTGTCACAATAATTTTTTGAATTTATACTTTTATAGATAATACATGTTAGAAATTATAGTGAATGTTGATGGATCATATGTTTTGGATTTTTATTAAATAATAATAATAATCGATGTTAAAATTTAAATAAATAAAATTTTCTGAATATGTTATTTATTTAAATTTTAATGTCCATTATAATTAACTCAGAATTTTAGGACGGGTTATCTATAGGTCACCACTCTTTTCTAGCCAGAATACTGCTGATGCCTTTTCTTCTTTCTAAAGAAAAGCCACCACCCCTAGCGGGAATCAATCCCACAACCCTTGGCACGGATTGTTAAGTGCTCATGCCTTAACACTCACGGCCACCGGGCCTCCGGTTAAATTTCAATTAAATGAGGTTTTAAATTAGTCAACAATATTTTTCCTTAGCTGCAATTGTGATCGGGATTGGCGCCCAAAATTAATGAAATTGTTGTATTTTTGAGCATGTTTTGCTACACTAATAATTTGTATATACTATTAGAAATATCTAAAAAAAAAAAAAAAAAAAAAAAAATCAGTCCCGTAACAGGCCACGAGGGCCCTGAGGGGCAGATACTATAGAGGTATCTGATTCATGACCATACGGCACACTAGGGAGATAGTGTGGTCAGTACTATGCTCCGGCCTCCTGATTTTCCCCTTGGCTGCTTCGACTCCTAGAGTCATTAGCACCAACCAAGGTACCCATTATTAATTAATTAATTAAAGGCTGGGTTGGCCTAGGGACGGTCAGGGAGGCCGAATTCAACCCATGAACGAAGACACTAGAAGAAAAAATCTTTAGTGCTTGCTCGGGATTTGAACTCAGGCCTCCAGCTTATTAGTCCAGCGCTCTACCACTGAGCTAACCTCGCCCCCATTAGAAATATCTATTTAACAATATAACGTTACAGTTTTTGTAATATGTTTATTTCCTAAATTTTTATCAGTCCTGAAAGAGAGATGTTCCCAGTTCGTAACAATGGCCTGTTTGGCTTGAGCTCAGGAGATGTACCAGGAATCTGTCAACATTTTACAGATTTCTATCTTTTAGAGGCTTGCCTACCGTATTTTCATTTTTAGTTTCCATTCTGCCTTTAAGCTAGATACTATTTCTTCTTTTTTTTTTTCTATTCCTTTACGTATATTCTTTCGTAAAATCGTAAAACAATTTTATAAAATGAATACACTTTCCAGAAATATAGAAGAAGCAGTCGTAATGTAAATTTTTACATAATTGTACCAAATGGATGAATTAAGTAACACTTCCTTTGAGGAAATGGACATATGCCGGTTACTTCGAGACCAAAATAGGGGTAACTAGGGGTGAGGTGACAAAAAATAGGAGTGAGGTGTTTCTTATTGAGGAATTAAAGTTGAACTGCTTTTACTTATTTCCTCAATAGGTTATGGGGGAATACAGTCTATTCCTCAGACTTGAATAGACAGTATGAAGGGGTCACTGTAATAAGTACAAGCTTTAGCACCATAATGAATATATTTAATATTTATAATGAATATATTTATTTATCATATGCAATTCTATTAACCTTTAGAACCACCTGTTAACCAGGTTAGTTCTATCTGATTTATGTAAGACAAGCCAACCATTACACTCTTTCTTCTCTCAAAGATTGGGACGGCTTGGCTGTCTGATTCTCCTTCCACTCCTAGTCCTAACTCCTTCTTCTCTTCCTTCATTATCTTGTCTTCTATTCTGAGACTGGTTTGAGGCACCAGTCTCTTCGGAGGCATGGGTTCGAATCCCACCGCTGCCACCATGTAATAAGTACAAGCTTTAGCACCATAATGAATATATTTAATATTTGTAATGAATATATTTATTTATCATATGCAATTCTATTAACCTTTAGAACCACCTGTTAACCAGGTTAGTTCTATCTGATTTATGTAAGACAAGCCAACCATTACAGTCACAGAGGACAAAGCTTTTAACTTGTGCATGCAATTTTTTACTTGTAAGTCTGATTCTAATGACAGGGCTAGCCACCTGTCTAAGATCAAGAATATTTGGAACAGCCTTAACATATTGTTATCTGAAGGGAGTAATATTAAAATCTTGCCTGACATTTTACTTATTTGTAAAATTTTGGACACCTTGCCCACGGAATACTTTTCTTTCAAATCCAGTTGGCTGCTAATGTCCAAAAGTGAAAGAACCGTAGAAAACCTCACTAGTCAGCTCTGTGCACATGAGTGAGCTTTAAAAGGAAAAACTAGAGAGAAGTGCTCAGATACACATGAGGCTCTTGTCATATCCAAAGGCAAACCTAAGTCTAAATTCATATGATATTACTGTCATAAGGAAGGTCACGTTATAAAGAAATGTTTTTTACCGCGTATGATCATGTTGTAATGGAGGTTACACTTGTATGCTTTGTTGTGTTTTTAAGATGCTATGTCCTGTATGTGTAAAGCTTCTCATACCATGTTTCTCATGTGTTCATTTCCAGTTATAATAAAGTAATTATTAAGTAAAAGCAGTTCAACTTTAATTCCTCAATATGTCTAATTTGGAATAATTCAAATTATTTAGAAACAGATGTGTGTTTTCATAACTCAGGAGAAATGTCTGATCCCTGTGCTTCTTCTGGAATAAAAATTACCAGAACTAAAAACGTTAAAAATTATAATATTCCTAAATGCGTTGAAACAGTGATATAAAGTAAATTCCAATGGAACATCTTGCAAATATAAATGAACTATTTTCCTCTCTAGTTCATTGTCAATAGCAATTTTTTTTAAATACTTTTTTGAAGAATGAATACAACATTTGGCTGATATGACAAGGCTCCAGAATGTACAACACAAAGAAAATATTGAAGTCGGCCGGGAAGAAATTGGGCTGAAGAAATTTTGTGTACTTTTGGTATTTAGTGATTATCACTGTCTAGCTGAAAAAAAGTTGTATTGGTCATATGTATAAGATTCCAATGTTTCTCTTGAGCTGTCGATGATATCAAGATAAAGGTTCAAGCTACTAACTCTGTCATGGGTTCGATTCTCACTGAAGGCTGCTCTTTCGAAAAAATAAAAGTCATTAGCCCTATTCTGGTCAGAAACGTGTGGTAACCTATAGTTAACGCTTATCAAAACTAAGTGTTATGTGTAAGTGGACGTTAGAATTTAAATAAATTAAAGACATGATATGTGTCTTTCATTGTGTGATATGTGCCGTGAATCGGCCTTAAAGGCCGATTCACGCTAGACAGTGTCGGGTCCGGGCCGGGCCACGGTGAAACAATCATACCAGCATTTTCAATGGATAAGTTCACGCTACACCGTGCCGAGTCCGTGTTTTTTGCTTGTGTGATTGTTTCACCGAGTCCCGGCCGGGCCCCGGCCCGGACCCGACACGGTCTAGCGTGAAACGGCCTTTACTGTTCTAAACCCTCAATAAGCCATTGTTCTGATTTGGGAACATTAAATAAAATGTACAATTTTTCTAAAAAAGGTCATTCAAATATGTGAATATAAAAATGAGAAAGATAATAATAAAAAGAAAACCTTAAAATTTCAACTGGATCTGGGTTTGGTCTGTAAACAGTTAAGGAAATAGTAATAAAATACTTAGGTAATTATTTTTTATTTATTTATTTTTTGTTCATGACAATACTCTTTTTTTTTTCTAACACTCTTTTTAAAACACTTTTCATGCCAAATTATTCAACATAAAAATGGGAAGCCATCTTCTTTTCCAGTATTCTCAATCACCACCAAATTCGATTTCTTAGCATCTCATAGTTCTAATTGAAAAAGGTTCTTATTTATGGTTTAAGAAATCGGGGATTACTTGAATTTAATCCGGAAAACTAGCTGGAAGGTTCCTGTTTTTGTTTATTTCTCTAACAGTTTCTCAATTTTACATTCCATCATTGACTTTAAAAAAATTAGTTTAAAAGGATTCATTATTTTAGTATTTGTTCAAAGTATGCATTTCGTTCTTAACGATCGCCTCAAAATCCTCATAAGTAATTTGGTAGTTTCTACGCTTGTCGTATTTCTTAAATATTTCCTTTATCTTTGGATGGCCTCCAGGAAATCCCAAGAAATATAAAGCTTGTCTTGTTTCGTGAAGATACAAACGCCCATCATGATTTTTGTCGTATGTACAAAAAGCGTATTCTATGTTTCCTTTTAATGGTGTTTTGAATCGCTTTTCTAAATGATGGACTATATCATTGTGAGTTACCATTCCATCTTGGTTTCCATCAATGATCTTGAATAGCTGAAACATTACAGAATATAAATAAAATTTTACAGTCAAATTTCTCAAAGTCCATTTATAATTTAAAAATAATTTTAGGACGGGTTGTCTGTAGGATACCACCCTTTTATAGACATGATAGGGCTGATGCCCTTTCTTTTCTCCAAAGAAAACTCACCACCACTAGTGGGGATTGAATCCACAACATTAGGTACTGAGTGCTTGCGCCTTATCAGTTACAGCCACCGGGGTCAAATTTAATAGTAATGATGAAGAGAGAAATTCTTTATTTATAAAAAATAAAGTTTGCTGCCCAAATGTTTTGGGATGCTATACACACAGCGTACTTATCAATCTTTCGAAAATTCATTTCAGTTGGTTAAAAAAAAGGTTATTGTATTAATTTGGAAAAAAAAAATTTGAAGATGTGTTTTAAATAAATAATTTTAATATTAAACAAATTTTGATAAGATAACCAAATATAAAACTAATTTGGACGCTAACGGATATATGTAGAATTTTTTATTAGGATCTAGAAGAAAATATGTTTCCTTTTTATCCTTCCTTATTTTTTTTGTATCAAATCAAATAATAATCTTCTATTGTATTCACTGGAGGTTCAGAATCGGGCTCCCAGAGCATCCTTTGGCCCACCCAGTCATTAATGGGTACCTGCTAAGGGGAAAATCAAACGGCCTGTGTAAAGTACTGATCATACCTTGGAACATCGATTCTGACCCTCGACACACTAGAAGTCAAAATCTTTCAATGTGCACTTGAGTTTCGAACTCTGGACCTCCAGAACTTGTGCTACTCAGCCAAAATCACTACAAAAATTGGTTGAGTGAGGTTTATTTATTTGATATTGGTTACAATTTGAACTACACTTGGACTCCCAACTTACCTGGCAACATCACTTGAAACTTAAAAGGCTGGAACTTAAGAGACAATTTGGAAAACTATTGAATGGCAAATCACAACACACAAGTAGTGAAAACAAACTGACCCTTTACAAATCACTACTGCAACCCATTTGGACGTACGCATCAGTACTCTGGGGAATTGCGAAAACATTGAACATCAGACGTATCCAAATATTCCAATCCCAAGAACCATAGTCCTAAGAACCATAGTCGATGCTCCATTGTACGTTTATAAAGACCTCAATATTCCACTCGTTAAAGATTTTATATTATCCAGATTCCAATGTTTCCACATGAAACATTCCACTCATCAAAATCCTAAAGTCCTCTCCCTTTCGAGGGCCACCCACCCACTCTCTTCACCAAGGCAACTCAGAAGGCAGTGGCCCACAAATCTGTTGCAGAGATCAAGTATTAGCAGTGGCTTTCTCTTCCTTCAAGTGTGTCACTCTCTGTGGCTCACCAATCTCTCTCGGACTCCAGCCACTGGTCGGAGCAGAAGGGAGCTTGGGTATGCCCCTTTAACTTTGCAAAGTTGGGCTCCAGCGTCCTCCGCAATGCTGGATGTGGCAGGTTGATTTTTTTCAGAGATGGGCTCTGAACAAAATGTCCCTGCTACACCATGGGTGTTAATAAAGGATAGCAACCTGTAAATATTCAGGCCCTAATAGCCTCAAAGTAAATGCACGATAAAAAAAAAAAAAAAAAAAAAAAAAAAAAAAAAAAAAAAAAAAAAAAAAAACAAAAACTAACCACTTTGTTGAGGAATGTGCTTAGTTCAAGCAGCTCCTACAGGTGGATGTTTCATTAATATATTTTCTACAATTTTAATTGTTTAAAATATGAGCTAATTGTCGTACTAACTAAGGGTGCGTTTACACTTGATATTTCTGGCAGGAAATATATGTCTCGATATATGTCGCGATATAAGTGTCGGATAGATATTCTCTTGCAAGTTTACATACGGACAGAAATAGCTAGACATTTATGTCATGGATATGTATAGGACAGTTCTCGCTTTGCAATAAATGTCCGGGCTGTTTACACTCAGACATATATGTCCTGTCTAGTCCATTCTGCTTGGTATAGAAGTTTCGGCAATATAGCTAGAAACCAAGATATTTCTGTCTGACATTTATTTCTCTCTTTATAATCAGCGTATTCACCTGACGGTATAGAAGTGTCGACACTTATTGCTCGGGATAGAAATATATATCTCAGACATAAATTGCTCATGGTTTACACTAGTCGCAATTTCTGTCTGACATAAATTTCCTGAAATAACCATCAGGTGTAAACGCACACTAACAAACGAGCACTACAGTCCTAGAAGTACCTCGGCCTCTACCACCACCTTTGACCATTTCTCTTGGCCTTGAACCAAAATTCTCTGTTATGTATAATTGAATGTTAACATTTTAATAAATAAATAAAGATAAAAAAAAAGTCACCTGCTCTTGAATTATATACAACAGACATATTTGTACTTACTTGCGTTAGGTCAATTTCATTTAACCTCCTTCCCAACATAAACTTAGTGAAGTTATTAAATTCCCACATGTCCAACACGTGGTCAACATTTTTGTCTGACCTTTGAAAGTTGAAATATACACGTCCTAAGTCCCTTTCCGACAATGAACCTTGCATTGATGCATTGCGTGTTCCTGGATTGGCGAATATATTATTTACCACACTTGTAGCAGATGCTTTTCTCAGGTTGGTCATCATCTTTTCAGACACAGGAGTGCTTGAGTGTTTTCAAGAGATATTGTCAGAATGTTTTTTTAATTATTTTTTTTTGCTTAAATTTTTCACTCCATTTCAATTTTTGTAATGAATGACATATGCCTTGAAGGCATGTTTTATTGAATCTATCATATGATTCAAAATATTTTATTTATTTATTTAAATTTGAACTTAACATTTAAGGTGTGAGGACTTAACACTCCATGCCAAGGGCCATGGGTTCGATTTCCTTAGAAGAAAGAAAATGCACCTGTCCTAGCCTGGCTAGAAAAGGGTTGTTACCTATAGATAACCGTCCTAAAATTCTCAGTTAATTATAATGTCCGTTAAAATTTAAATAAATTTTAACGTCCACTCATGCAAAACACAAATTTTTAGGACAGGTTTTCTAAATGTTACTTGCTTTTCTAACCTGGATAGGGCTGATATCTTTTATTTTTCCAACGAAAGGCATCAGCCATACTTCTTTTATGTGTGAATATAATTCATTTATGATTAAATTCATAACTTTATAATTAAAGTTACGATTTTAATAATAAAAAAAATATTAAATTCATGGACGCCAACCTGATGAAGTAGAAAGTGATTCCTACAAACTATAATGTTAAAAATACATCTGCTGGAGATGTTGAATCATTCATTGAACGCAGTTGCCAAAATTCACTTATAAATTTAAATAAAAAACCACTGATGCCACACTTATGTATGGTGTTCTCTAAATTTTCATTCATTGTATATCTACTATTTTGTCCACTGTATTTCATTTCCGAGGGAATTAACTCATAGCCTTGCAAATGTCCTGAACATCATATATTAACAAAGAGGCAAATATTTCTTTTAGTGGTGACAAAGAGTACCAATCATAACAGTTTCAAATTGAAAGTTTGATTCCGGATGTCTCCTTTCTGTTTCATTATTTCTTACAGGTGAAGTCCAGGAAACAAATATTAATGTACAATGGCAGACTATTGGAATTAATAAACAGATTTAACCTTTTCGATGCAACGCGGGCTAACTGCCTATTCCCTCCACAGGCGGACCAAACTCCCTCTCCTAGGGCGGCCTTATGTATTTTTTTTTTTACCTAGGCGCTTGTTATTAATCATCATTTTAATGTTTATCTTACTTGAGCAACGACTTGTATTACTTGAAACAATTTATTTACTGCACATTAGGTACGCAGCAAACCTACAATAACCATTTAAAAAAAAGTTTACTTACTTTTCTTCCCTATATTTATCTTTCTACTTCATTCCGATTAGATGTGATTTTTAAATGTAGCAATGAAAATGTGTTTTATTTATTATTATAATAAGCTACTCCTCTATTATTTACAGTTTCACTACAAAAATGCGCTAAGAACATTTTTACCGTGCACACGCCTCACAACGCGCATGTTACTTATAACGTTCGAAATTTGTATGCTACCAGTTAAGGGTTAAACCAGAAAATATCCCCCATTCCTGCTAGAGCACTCTGTACACGCAGGGGCGTCGCCTCTGAGGAACATCTTTCTCAGGCGAGTATTCTCGGGCGTCGCATCGAATGGCTTAAAATATTTTATTTGTGTATACAAAAAATCTTAAATGACCGTGATCACACTGTCACTGTGTCGTGTCGTCACTATAATTTCATCATATTATGTGTTATGTTCTAAACATGAATTATAAATAAATAACTGTAATTTTGAAAATATGTAATTTTATCTTTATTCATATTTGGTTAATATTTATTTCAGACCGATACGACTGTTGCTGAAACTCTTTATAAGAATAAATCCAGTTTAGAAGCAATTTTTCGAATTATTGATAAAGACAATTCTGGTAAGTCCATTTTAAATGTTACCTATCAATTAAAATATAGTATCTCTAACAGAAATGTGTTTTAGAAACATTCATTTATTAACTATATATTATTGACATAAGAAAAACTTCTGGTTTGTGCTTTGTATGATTTCTTTCTTTAATTTTTAACAGACAAAGTGCAATTCAAAAGAAAATATTCATAGTATTAGTAACAACAAAAAATTTGTTAAAATAAAAAAAACGGATATAACATACGTAAATAGTATATTTTTTTGATTTGTTGTAGATTGACTAAATCGTTTAGAGCCTTTTGCCCAATTTGTGTAACAAATTTGCTTTAGGTTCACCCGACAAAACTATGTAATGTACTGTATAATATACAGTCTTCTTTTTCGTACATGGCCACCACACATGTGCGAACACCAGCAGACACTTTTTTGTGAAACTTTTTTTTAACGTTTGTTTCCAGTTTAGTCATCGCTAAAGCATATTTATGCTAAAACGATTTTATTTAATTATTATTCAGCTGACACTTTTCTTAATCTTTGAATTTTTGTGCTAGGCAGTGGGTTTTAATTTTTAAGACTATATTTCTTCTGGAAATTAATTTTAAACATATGACATATCAATTATCGATAGGCTGACCATATTCCGCCATATTGGGTTCTTTCAGACCATGAGCAGTCTAGACATTGGCCATACTAGTGGAAGGTTCTCCTCCTCAAGTCGAGGCTGGAATTTTTATATTTGTAACTGGTTCCCCTGAAGAGGCACCGGAAAGGTGTGAAACATGTAGGGAAGAAATAAAGTTGGTGTTACTGTGTAATGAAGTTTTTATTATTTGATCTTCCGCCTAGTATGGGGATTCCAGTATTTTATTTTATTTAAATGACCAATGTTCTTCTGGAAGATTGATTTTAATTTTCTAGGCTGTAATGATTCTCCCCAATTGATTCTTTCTCCAATGTGGCCATTTTAAAGTACGGTTCGTATTAGTACAACTAGGCTGTATTCGTAGCATAACAAGAATTTTAGTTCCTGAACGGGCACCCAAAATGGCTTGAAAAATAGATGATCTAAATAAAAGACTTAGTCACAACAACAAATATTTAAATTTAAAAAAAATGTTAACCTTCTTTTATATATTTTCTAGGATTCATATCTTTAGAAGAATTTAAAGAAGCTTGCCAACTTATTGCTGAACACCTCGACCAACCGCCAGAACAAGCAATAGATATCTGTAAATCGATGGACATGAACAAAGACGGACTTGTAGACTTGAACGAGTTCTTAGAGACCTTCAGGCTTGTCGAAAGCCAATATTCTATGGATATGGACACCGAGGACGAGGATTAATTATGTATTCTATCGTTAATATATTTTTGTTTCTTAAGATTTTGTTTTTTCCTGTTAAAGTTCTGGACTTCTGTGATTTATTTTATATGATTGAACCAATTTAAAGGGAACTTTAACAGAATCTATGAATTAATATATTTTCTAGGATATAATTTATTTGTCTTATAATTGAAAAGAATGAAATGTATATTTATACAGAAATATTATTGTTATCCATGAGTTTATATGAAAGTAAATATAAAGTTATTGTATTTTCCATTGTTTATAAATATATAATATTATTAAGCATGTATTTGATAATTACTTTAGACTTGTTAAATATTTAATATGAATTATGTACAGAATGTTATATATCAGGTCATCCCATAAGTAATGTCAGTTTTTAATGGCTATAAGGTATAGGATAAAATCAATGAACCCAGGGACTGAAAATAACTATTAATTTTTATTTCTTATGAGTTTCACTTTTCTTTTAATTTTTATTATTGGGAAATAAAAATAAAGATTTCATCATAATTGATATATTTTATTATTTTTTTAAAACAGTTTTCTAATAATTTTTATTTTAAAAACTTAAAAATAAAAATTATTTGAATAATGTTATTCCAAGATTCTTTTTTATAAAAGTTTTAATATAAATTTTTATATTATTTTAACTTTGAAACATTATTTAAAATGAAAAGCATAATGAATAGAAACTTTAATTCACTGACATTAATAAATAACTTCAAATAAACAAAAGGTTCCTCCAAATTAAGTATTTCTTTATTTATTCTGAGGATAAAATACATTAATTGTAGATCTCGTGATAAGTGATTAAGTAAACTTTAATTATTAAATAATGAACTGTTACCATTATTTCTTAAACTACATAAAAAATATATCCATGTTTTTACTCTCACAATACCAAATCTTTTTTTTTTTTTTTAATGTAAAATGAAACTAGATTTTTTTTTCACAAACTATTATTATAAAAATTTTCCCAACAATTTTTATCTAGAAAATTGTTATATAAAAATTATTTCATAACAGTTATTCATTAATTTAAAAACTATAAGTTATGAAGTTAAGTGTTTGTCATAGTTTTTAGAAAACATTTAATTTTTATTTCGGCCCTTGAATGAAACACATTCAATCTAAAATGTACTTACCATCTTGAAACCAAATTTTGAATATGCTTATATTTGGTCGACCCGTACAAGGCTCGTCTTCAAGCTTGCGGTTTCCAGTTTGAAATCGTTCAAACCACCTCTGCACTTGTACTCATTAATGACATTTTCGCCATATATTTCTACAAGCTTTCGATAAGTTGTAGAAGCATTTTCTCCTTTATCGAATACCCAAAGCATAACGTGGCATAAGTGGTGTCTTGGGAGATCCATTTCAAATGGAATTTCAGCGCAGAATAAATAAGTTTTACCAACCAAAACATGATAAATAGAAGTTTATTTAATGCTATAACAAACAAAAAATTTAAACAAAAATAAATTGAAAAGGAGGGATTAGTAATATAAACATAAACAGACATAATATTAAAAACCGACATTACTTATGGAATGACCTGATACAATTGTTCAATGTTCGCCTACTCTGTATAAGTTCCATACCCTTATAAAGAGTAAACAAAAATTATGTAAGCCATTATGAAATGAAAACTACTTTACTATTAGGAAATAACCTAAATAAATATTGTTATTTTTTTGTTTGTAAAAAGTTTTTAAAAAAATACTTCATACAATTTTGTTTCTGTAGTAATCTGATATTATTGTGTACAGGTCCTTTCCTAATCGAGGAATACAAAGACAGTTCAGTTTACTATCTTAAAACTTTTATTGATAGAATACTTTCAAGATCTGCAACTTCTTCCTCAGAGTTCTTCTCTAGTGCGATGTTGTGCCAAAATTATAATTTTAGCTTTATCATTATTATTGAGTGAGGTTAGTTGGACGGAAATGGTTAACCATACTGGGAAAAAATGAAGAAAAACTGGTACTCCGAGATGTAATATTTTATTTATATTAATTTTAACATCTTAGATTTTTGGGACAGTTTTTCTATAGGTTACTAACCTTTTCCAGCCAAAATAAAGTTGACCTCTTTTTTTTTTTTAAGAAAAGTTTCCGCTTTCAGCGAGAATCCAACCCACTATCCTAGGCCCGGAGTGTAGGCGCATTATCGGGGTTCTAAGATCAATGAAGTTGTAATTGGGTTCTGTAAAAATTGATTGATAAAAAAAATAAGTTCATATAATATCAATACAAGTTCATTTGCCTTCGAGTATTGGGAAGTCTGGAAAGTCCAGCGTTTTTTTCTTAACCCTACACTGCCCAAGATGTTTCCAGTCACACCCTTTCCGAAGGAACTCTTGGAGTCCACGACTTTTTGAGTGATTCACTCCTTTAAGCTTCATTTAAAAAAAAAAAAAAGTTTCTCTCTTTTTGTGCTTATTATAGATCAAAAGAGACTATTTCGGAGGAAAAAGTGAAGAAATACTTAATCACTTAAATGCATCCTCACGCAATTAGATTCCAATATACTCATTTGAATTAAATTGTATTATTTGATTTGGACTTATAAAGTTTAAGGCCTTCTTTATTGCTCAAGTTTAATTTTAGATTTGAGTTGGAATAGTTATTTTATACAGCGTAGTTGTTATTCTTATGTAGTATCTGTAAATAATTTTATGCTGTTTAAAAAATTAGACAATTGTTTTCCATTAAAGAAAAATGACTTTTTTAATGTAAGTTGCTGTTATTTTTTATGATTTAGATATAAAATACATCTTAGCTGAAACAGCAGCAATGTTTATATTGTTGTAATTGCGTATTTATGTATGTTATGCGTATCATAAATGACCACACACTTATGAAGATATGATTGTGGATATAGAGTAATGAGTTTATATGTATATAATTTATACTAATGATACATAATCGTTAGGATTAATTTTAATTGATTTATATTGATAATAATCAATTTTTTTTTTAATATTAAAGATTCTGTCATCAATGTTTTAAAAGTAATTTCATTTTAAATTAAGTTAATAGTGAAAAAAGTATTCGTTATAATTTTTGTTCTATGCTCTCCAGGGATCAAATTAAAATATCAATAAATTAATAAAATGTATAATGTAATAAAAAAAATAGAAAATAATTATTTTGATGATTTAACATGAGTGTTTTGAAAGATATCATCAAATTGTTCACCCGGGTAAATTTTTTTCTAGACTTTTTAATTGTCGGATCATAATATTAAGTAAAAAAAATAATCTAAGATATTTGCTAAATTTTATTATATCTCATTCTCATTTTTTTTTTTTTTTTTTAAATGAAAAGTGTACAGAATTAAATTTTGAATGTTATAAAAATTTTGAAAATTTAATAAAATTGTATTAAATAAATAATTATTTCTTCTTATAAATATTTATCCAAGCTTTCAAGGGTTTGAAATTAATAATTAAAAGTAAACAAATAAAAATCAAATATCATAAAAAATCTCATAATGCAAAAATCAATTTTACAAGAGTAATTTTTGTTTTGACCAACAGGAAAAACAAAGTTGATCATTGTTTCTTAGCAAAATCTTTTTGTTCAATAATAATGAACATTTTTAAGTTATATTTACTAGAGATTTTCAATGACATCCTGTTGTGTATTATTATGCTTTCCTAAACCTTTAGAATTAAGAAGAGCAAAGGGTGAGATATAAAATAAAAACATAATAATCTTATAAGAGATAAATAAAAGGCAATTCATTTTTTTATTTTTTTTTTTAATACTTTATAATATTCCATTTTGCACATTTATGTAAAAAAAATATATTGTGAAGCAGACGTATTTTATTTTCATTCGATCTGATTTTTATTTTTTGAGTGGCATTTTTTCGATTAATAATCATTCATTATTTAGTCTTAATCCAAGAAATTTATTCTGCTAAAATGATAACAATCTTGGTATGATACAACAGACAACAAACTAAGAAGAATTAACACGTAGCTTGCAAGGTCCGACGTTTAGTCAGAATAAGGGTGTCTCGCCGTGTGCCGGGCCCGATTATGTGTCGGAGTTTGACTATCCATTACCTTTCACTCGCCCCTCCCCCCTACAATAACAAAGTTAACAAACTTCAACAGGCAATCATTTATAAATGTGAAATATAAAAATAAGTATATAAGGATTCTCGTTTCCCAAATCTTTTTGAAAATGTGTATGAGTTTATTATTATACAATATTAACTTAGATAAAAATTCAAATTGTAGGAAATATATATTATTAAATTTTAACCCTATTTTAAGTTCTCATAAACGAATTTTTGAAAATTTTCTTTAAATCTTCATCCATCCGATCTACTCAATACTCCCCTGTTAAAATTGATATAATTTTTTTTCTTCTCTCTCTCTCTCTCTCTCTCTCTGTATATATATATATATATATATATATATATATATATATATATATATATATATTGTAGTAATATCCCAACTATCATTAAGAAATATGTTACTACTTCTTAGTAATATAAAATGAAAACTTGACAAAAATGTCCTTAATCTAACATCAAGAAGGCATCTCCACCCGGGAGATCAGATTATTTTTTCTCAGACAGTCAGTTTTGCTACGTATACTCCGACTTGCTGGTTTAGGTTGTGTGGTGCTTTGACGAAATTTCAAAGAAGATAAAACATATCAAGGGGAGTTCATTTGGTTGTAAGGTAATTTATGTCTTCAGTGTACTTTTTATATTACTTTGAGGTAATAAGATTCATATAGCTATCCATGTTTTGTATTTTAAGTTAACTCTAATTTGTATATGAAACCCAATACCACCCATACAAATTAAATTTTTATAACAAAAAATATATATATATTGTCAACACAATAGTTTTTGTTGTTTTGCCTTGAAACATGGTATATAACATTTGCATAAAAAAAACAAAAACGCCTAAATGAGCTTGTTAGCCAGCAAAATCAGTCAATCTGAGGAGGGGGGTTTATTATCCAAATTGTTAATATACCCCTAACAGTCAAAATTTTTGTTGTATTCCAACAAAATTATGTATATATCATGTTCTACTATTAAAGAGAAAAATGTACTGTAATGTAAAAATAAGCAAAGTCAGTTCATTAAGAGTGTGTATTTAGTCGAGAGCGAAATTATTAAATTGTCTTGACGGATCGTTCTTTCTACTTTCTTGCACAGAAATTCAAGGCATATATCTAGCCCGAGTAATGAGAAAAATTGGTCTGGTTTACTCAGGAGTAAAATAATTTTTATTTTTACAATAAATATAAAAAGAACAACTAATAACGTTTATTTTTTATTTTTATTTTTTTATCTGATTCTTCAGCAAAGATTCATAAATTAACTTAATTGTTAAAGAATGTGTTTATATATGCTGCTCATGCGTGATATATTTTATAGAATGTGACCATTTATTAAAGATTATATTGTATTTTAATAAATTCCATCATATTTGAAGAATTTTTTGTTATGGCATCCTACTTAACTTATTTTTATGCTCCACATTTATTGCACTTTCAAAGATTTAACTCTAAGCTGAGCGAAAAGCCTTAATGAAGAACTAATTTATATACTTTGTCATTGATCTCATGCAAAAAAGAGGTAATTAACATTTTGCACGCAAAAATGTTGCCCTCGAGTTTGAGGACAAATTTTTTTATGGCTCCGCTCTTGGAGCCCTTGGGCGCAAAGGGCTAAAAAAAAAGAAATGTTTACTTTTAAATATCAAACAATACCTTTTTCCTTTTAAAGAAAATATAATTGATATTCTATCATTTTTCTACCAACATTTTTAGGGCTATACATTTGCTTCTTAATTGTCAGTAGTGCATATTCGTTCATAGACTATTATTTTTTTATACAACATATTTATTGATATTTTTAAAATTATTGACAAAGCATTTTGTGATTATATCGTAGTGTATGAATATAAACAGCTAATTACAGTTTGTATTATATAATATTTATTGTACTCAATATTTGAATTATTCGTCTTGTATAAAATTTAAAGAAAGAACTACTTCAAACTTGTTTGATGTCGATATTTTGTATATTGTGAACTGTCATTATGCATATTATTCTCAGATAATAAATACAAGTTTACTTCTTTGGGTTGTTTTTTATAATAATTTCACACCTTCAAAAGAAAAATATCTTAAAATTGCAAAAAACTGAGGCATCTTAGTGAAAATCAGTAACATTTCTGCTGTGATTTGAAAAGCTAAAATAAAAGCTCTCAGCATTCAGGCGGCCATGTGTATCAAAGTGATATGGAGTGTAGGTTCACAAAGATATGCAGTGTAGTGGTTGGGATGAAACCCAAATTGATACACAGTGTAGTGGTTGGGTTGAGAACCAAATATATACGCAGTGTAGTGATTGAGTTGAAACACAAATTGATACACAGTGTAGTGGTTGGGTTGAGAACCAAATATATACACAGTGTAGTGGTTGGGATGAAACCCAAATTGATACACAGTGTAGTGGTTGGGTTGAGAACCAAATATATACACAGTGTAGTGGTTGGGATGAAACCCAAATTGATACACAGTGTAGTGGTTGGGTTGAGAACCAAATATATACACAGTGTAGTGGTTGGGTTGAGAACCAAATATATACACAGTGTAGTGGTTGGGTTGAGAACCAAATATATACACAGTGTAGTGGTTGGGATGAAACCCAAATTGATACACAGTGTAGTGGTTGGGTTGAGAACCAAATATATACACAGTGTAGTGGTTGGGATGAAACTCAAATTGATACACAGTGTAGTGGTTGGGTTGAGAACCAAGTATATACACAGTGTAGTGGTTGGGATGAAACCCAAATTGATACACAGTGTAGTGGTTGGGTTGAGAACCAAATATATACACAGTGTAGTGGTTGGGTTGAGAACCAAATATATACACAGTGTAGTGGTTGGGTTGAGAACCAAATATATACACAGTGTAGTGGTTGGGATGAAACCCAAATTGATACACAGTGTAGTGGTTGGGTTGAGAACCAAATATATACACAGTGTAGTGGTTGGGATGAAACTCAAATTGATACACAGTGTAGTGGTTGGGTTGAGAACCAAGTATATACACAGTGTAGTGGTTGGGATGAAACCCAAATTGATACACAGTGTAGTGGTTGGGTTGAGAACCAAATATATACACAGTGTAGTGGTTGGGTTGAGAACCAAATATATACACAGTGTAGTGGTTGGGATGAAACCCAAATTGATACACAGTGTAGTGGTTGGGTTGAGAACCAAATATATACACAGTGTAGTGGTTGGGATGAAACTCAAATTGATACACAGTGTAGTGGTTGGGTTGAGAACCAAGTATATACACAGTGTAGTGGTTGGGATGAAACCCAAATTGATACACAGTGTAGTGGTTGGGTTGAGAACCAAATATATACACAGTGTAGTGGTTGGGTTGAGAACCAAATATATACACAGTGTAGTGATTGGGTTGAAACACAAATTGATACACAGTGTAGTGGTTGGGTTGAGACTCAAACTCATAAACAGTGGACTTTCTGGCAATCTCGAGGCAAAACATAAACACCCATGGGCGTATATAGAAAATAATTTCGGGAGGGGCTGGGAAAATTTCGGGGGGGGGGGGGGGGCTGCGACGTTTTCCGGGGTATGGAATACTAAAAATTGAGAACTAAAACGCTATTACACGTAAAATAAAATATTTTTTATGCACTAAGTGATCTTATTTAATTTATTTTTAGGGGTTTACGACAAATTGTTACCATCAAATCATAATTTCGGCAGGGGCTGCAGCCCCCCCCCCTTATGTAAACCCATGTAAACACCTCATGCACTGTTTCATTCGTTTTATCCTCGGGATCCCCAGGGACTCCCACATATCAAATTTCTACCTGGAGCTAAATTGGCTATTCCCTCTTTATCGTCGACAGTACCTCCTCGGCTCAGTCCTTTACCAAGTAATTCAATCCCGAAGACCTTCATATATTTTTAAACTCCTTAAATTCAAATCCTCTGTTCTCTCCCGTAACACCCGATCTCGTCCTTCCGATCTTTATATTCCTTCCCACTGTAAAGCTTTATTCGAAAATCATTCGTCACCCGTGCCACATCGCTGTGGAATTCCTTACCTCTGTCGTCCGCCATGCTACCAACCTATAAAACCTTTAAATCCCGACTCAACCAATTTTTATCCCTGCAAGTTTCACCCAACCTCTAGTCAAGTTTCTATTCTAGCTGTAATTATTTATTTATTTTTTCAAATGGTGGTAATTTTATATTTCAAATGGTTTTAACATGAAGCTGTCAACCCCAAAAATTATTCCTACGGGGCATGTGTCTCTGAATAAAAAAAAACACATCTTATTTCATTTCATTTCAATGCGAGTCGGATTTTTTATTAACTATTGTTATCAATTCCCCACAAGTTTCACAGCTGTAAAAAATGAATTCCTTTTGTACATTTTTTCGCTGACATTAGATCCGATTTTGAATCTACAACATGTATCTTCCTATTAATCTGATGACAGACAAAGTTAAAATTCTTCCTTTTCTTCATCTAACGAGGTGAAGGGGAAACGACTGGCCAGCTGATATCCTATACTCAAAGCAGCTGCAAGTCTGATGTATTCTCAGATGTATTCTCACATTCCAATCTCTTAAACAGAGGGAGAGATCTCTGTCAAAGGAAAGAGAGAGGGGGGAGAGAGAGAGAGAGAGAGAGAGAGAGAGAGAGAGAGAGAGAGAGAGAGAGAGAGAGAGCGAGAGAGAGAGAGGTAATCAATGGATGTCCTGTCTTTTACACACTTTACTTAGGACAATTAAACGTACATAAAAGAAAATAGTGAGCCGAACTCAGAAAGGAGAAAACGAATCGAATTCCTGTCTATAATCAAGATCCAGTTTTGATAACGGAGCAATTTGACCTACCACGAAGATAAGTTTGCTATCAGGCGCAATACCCGTCCTAATAGGACAGCCGCCCTTTTTTGGCCATAAAAAAATCCAATATGCATTTTAAGGTATAAAAAAAAAATTGAGAACCTTCTTAGACATCTAAGAAATGAAATAAAAATCAAAATGTTGCAAATAGATGAATCAGCTCAATGCCAAAAAATAAATAGTAAAAACACTGATTTTGTGGCATCGCTAAGGACATTATGTTCATTTTTATACCCCACACCTCTCACAGAGAGCTCTATCACCCAAACCAGTATATATTTACTCTCTGTGGATGTATACTAATCGCCCATAGTCAAAATCATGAAAAAAAAAAAAAGGATTGGGAACTTTTCTAAGTCCTTCAAAAGTGGATTAATGTGAGCCAATTATCATTATCAATACGTAAACATGTTTTCTGTGTTTGAGCTCAATTAGTCCTCAAAAATACATTATAATAAGGCCCAGCTCAACCTTCCTTTAATCTGATGATCAGATCGAATGTTGGCATTTTGGAGAAAAGCACTACTAAGATAAGAACTACTTTTTTCACAGTTTCATAATAAAATAATTCAACAAACGACATATTCCGATTACATCAGTGAACGGCTCTGCAAGTACTGTTGAAATGACCCAAATAATGTAAACAAAATAGTTTCAAGAACATTCACAAACTTCAATATTTGTAAAGGGATCAGGTGCAATGGTCCTATTGGTACGGCGACGCTATATCCACTTCCCAAGCGTTCTGACAGACAATTAACCCTTTCCGTACCGTGGACTGCTCCAGCAGTCGAGAGCTGCCGGGACCCACATACCTTGGACTTGTGTAGAAGTCGAAGGAAGACGGGTCCCACGTACCGTGCAGTTGAGAGTTCGGCGTATCTCTCGCATTCATTATCTTCTCATTTCTCGACTTCAGAGCTATCTAGCGTTACCGTATTGTACTTCTAGTATTCCTGCTTATTACTAGATGGCAGTTGAATGAAGTTTTTGGTCGTTCTATATCGACATATCGTCGATACAAAAGCAAACTAACGAATATGAAAAAATGCATCTTTCATTAGTCAATCTTTACTAATTTCTGCTGGACTTATGTGCGGCAAATTCTTGAATCTGATTTCACTCTATTAAAGGGAAAGTATTCCACTATCAAAAGGTCAAATCTGCCGAATATTTGACTGTCCAAAAAAAAAGTTATGAATGAATACTTTTCCACTTTGAAAAGTGGTGATTTTCATATTCGTTAGTTTGCTTTTGTATCGAAGATATTACAACTCGTTGCCTTCTCCGCTTATTTACCTGGTCAACTCACGTCAAATTACCGTTTGTTTTTATACTTCTGTACATTCCTAACAGCATTTATTTGCAAAATCAGTTCACTTTTAGTACTGAAGTATTAAGATCTTATAATCGTGTTTTTTTTTAAACTTAGAAAACCTGTGTTTTTTATTGTTACGTTTTTCAACATAAAATAATTATTTAAATGCCAAACCTATTCAACTTAAATAAAAATTAATAATCATTGCAAAAGCATAATGAAAATGAAAATGATAAAAGACGAGTTTAAGTACGGCGAGGAGATCGCTTGAAGTTGAAGCGCTGTGACCGAGAGAGGGAAAAGTATCCCGTACAGGGGGACCAGTGCCGGGTGCTAGTATCCTGTACAGGGGGACCAGTGCCGGGTGCTAGTATCCCGTACAGCAGAACACTCTCCTTGCGGCTCTTTGCGTACGGAAAGGGTTAAAAGGGGATGCTGTGTAGACGGGTCTGACCTAGGAAGTTACTGGGGTGGGGAGCACCTTGTTTTAAGGACCAGGACGGAGGTACCTTAAAAACCGCCCACCCGGACCCCATCTTGGAGGATATTCCATACACCCCAGTGTTCACAGCCCCTCCCGAAAATATGTCCTATATACGGTCTTTTATATTATATCAGGCTGTACCGTATGAAACGTCAGTTTTGTTTACTTTGCTATTTAATCCTTTCCCTTTTTTATTTCATTATTTACAAACATCATTGTTATTCATATAGAATTAAAGCTCTTTTATTCCTATTATTTAATCAGTAACTTGCGTACTGTGTTGTGAGAACGATCATCTGAGAAAAAATAAAACTTAAATTATGACTTCAACGGAAATCCGTATTTTTTTTTTTTTTTTTTTTTTTTTTTTTTTTTACGGCACATCTACATCTAGGTCATTAGCGCCGACATCCAGGGTGTAGCGAGGAATTTCACCAGCGAGCCGTGGGATGATAAAATTCCTGCCGGAGGTTGGGAATCGAACCCACCATCTCCCACTTATGAATCCAAAGCGCTAGCCATTAGACCATGGGAGACCCCCGGAAATCCGTATTATTTTCGTTATGAATTTAAGCTCGGTCATTGCGCTGCTGAGGCGTGTATGAACATTAACACGGCGTTCGGGGAGGGACGGTGAATTAACGAACTGTTTACCGGTGGTTTTCCAAGTGTCGAATTGGAAATTTTGACCTTCACAACGAGGAGCGAGGAAGGCCAGAAACCAAGCTTGAAAATGACCACCTGAAAGAAAGGGTTGAAGCTGGTCCCTCAAAAAGCACTAGGGAATATGCCAAAGAACTCGGACTAGGAGCCACGACAGTTTCAAGACATTTGACGGAAATCGGCAAGCCCAGAACTGACATTTCATACGGTACAGCCTGATACAAAATCAATACGGGTACAGTTCATTTATTACAAGAATTGAATAATTTTCAAAAAAAAATTTTATATTCAATATTATTACCCATTAGAGAGAAATACGAGGAGGTTAATTTTCGATACAAGTTTTTAAGCCGGCTAGTTGGAGCCATTTCACTCAATTATTTATATTTTGTCAATTAAGTCTTATGAAAGATAAACTTTCCATATTGTTCAAGGAGTTTAACATCAAACAAACAGCTTGATATAGGATTAATTAAAATGCCAGAATTTCAACGTTTTAATTACTTTGAAAACATCAATCCGGGCGAAACGGAT
The DNA here is from genome assembly GCA_946811695.1 of Gonocerus acuteangulatus. Lineage (NCBI taxonomy): Eukaryota > Metazoa > Arthropoda > Insecta > Hemiptera > Coreidae > Gonocerus > Gonocerus acuteangulatus. The sequence continues at coordinate 63,285,863 of OX328131.1, forward strand.
TTTAAGCAAACACTTAACCATGCTTTGGAATTAAAAAAAAAAAAAAATGTTCCTCTCTTCTGTTGTAGTTTATTAAACAATTTAAGTTTTAATAGAGACTACTTAAGCACTTTGAGTTTGTTGTTAGTTTCCAACAGAATAGCGCAAACTGTGTGTTTTTGAAGGTAAACACGAACACTTGTTTAAATGCTGTTTTAAAAGAGTTAATGAGAAAACAATTAAAAATGTTGAAATAATTAACTATATTTCAGGTATATTGATTCTAGGAAATGACTTACCAACAAAACAGAGATCGTTAGTACAAACTAAACTTAATAGATATCGCTCTCCCATTTACAAACTACCTTTTTTTTTTTATTTACTTTTAAGATCATTTATTTCTTATTTTTGTTTACATCCATAATTTATTGTGACCCATTTTTTTTTTAATCGAATATATGCCAGGCGAAAACCCAATAAAAAAGAGTTAACAAAGTCAGTTTTCAGGCGCCAAAAACTGTTTTAAAATTTTACCTACTTAGTGACCTTAGATTTGATGTGGTCGTTTCCCGGGCACTTTGTATCGTAATAAAACCTCAAACTTAAAATCATTGAAATGTTTTAACAAAAGTATTTTTTTTACAATTTATTTATATATATATATATATATATTTTTTTTTTTTTTTTTTTTTTTTTTTTTTTTTTTTTTTTTTTTTTTACAAATGTTCGTCAAAATCAGATAATTGAATGCTCTCTCTCTCTGAGCTAACCTGGCCCCCATATATATATATATATATATATATATATATATATATATATATATATATATATATATATATGTGTGTGTGTGTGTGCAGATCCTAAGCTGAAAACTAAGATGTTCTAGGTAGTTCGTAACAGCTTATTCAGTCTTCATTTATTTTTTTTTTTTTAAAAAAGAAACGTTTCAACAACAAAAATTTAACATAAAATAAATATCATTAACTTGCGATACACCCTGTGTATATATATATATATATATATATATATATATATATATATATATATATATATATATATATATATGTTAACTTTCAAGCTGCTTCGCTGGGAATTAGATGTGTTTTCTGCAACTCGGCTTCTTTCTCCAGCGGTCTTGCTCCTCCTTTCATCGCAATATTTCGCCGGATTCCTCTCCGGCTTCTTCTGGCAGTCACTCATCCTTGCTGGTTGGTAAGGGAATGAGCTCGTCAGTGGTTTGGGCCCTTCTTATCCTTCTTGGTCGGAGACTATGCGAGCCAATGAACTGGGGAGGCTCTGGGCCAATCGGGTTTCGTCTATCTATGTTAGGTTCCACTGTCGTCCGTTCGGGGCGCTGGTGGTCCTGTATGAGTGGGTTATCTCCAGTCTTCTTCAGGATGGCCCGCCAGGTGCTGGAGAGGATGAGTCCTTTTTCTCTATTGAAGTTGGCTGGATTTTTGTGGATCTCAATCGCCTCTCTGATGAGTCTCCTGTTCAGCGTGTCTTCCTTAGCCAGGGTCTTGGCTTGATCAAACAGGACTTGTCTGGGGCACTCTTCTCCATGTGTTGCTCATCCTCTCCAGCACCTGGCGGGCCATCCTGAAGAAGACTGGAGATAACCCACTCATACAGGACCACCAGCGCCCCGAACGGACGACAGAGGAACCTAACATAGACAGACGAAACCCGATTGGCCCAGAGCCTCCCCAGTTCATTGGCTCGCATAGTCTCCGACCAAGAAGGATAAGAAGGGCCCAAACCACTGACGAGCTCATTCCCTTACCAACCAGCAAGGATGAGTGACTGCCAGAAGAAGCCGGAGAGGAATCCGGCGAAATATTGCGATGAAAGGAGGAGCAAGACCGCTGGAGAAAGAAGCCGAGTTGCAGAAAACACACACATATATATATATATATATATATATATATATATATATATATATATATATATATATATATACACAGGGTGTATCGCAAGTTAATTACAATTTTTGATCCTTTTTTGCATTGCCTGGGCGAAAACCTTGATCTGAAGTCGCTTGATTTTTGAATAAACCAACTGCACGCAAGAATTTGTGAATCATCAAGGACTACGACAGCGATGTGACCAGGTGTCGTCAGTGTGTTCTGCAAGGAAGCCAGTTGTAAGAACGTTTACAATGTTCGATTTAATCATCAAATATCAATTTCATCAAGAATAATTTTCATTTATTACCGATAATATCACAAAAATGGGGGTCTCCCGTGGTCTAATGGCTAGCGCCTTGGATTCATAAGCGGGAGATGGTGGGTACGATTCCCAACCTCCGGCAGGAATTTTATCATCCCACGGCTCGCTGGTAAAATTCCTCGCTGCGCCCTGGACGTCGGCGCTAATGACCTAGATGTATGGTAAATGCGCCGCAAAAAAAAAAAAAATATCACAAAAATAAGCATAATATTACTTTTATTATTTGATGTTTTTTCATTGTAGAATTCCAATTAAATTGAAACATAATCCCAGTTCTGAGTATATCGTTGGAAAGCTGATTAAATTTTACAACTTCTATACAATTCAGCAGCCTGCAGGATTTTTTTTTTTTCTTTGGAAGAGAAGTGATTTTTAAAAAGTTGTCGCAAAAATTTTACGGTTTAAATGAGATACTCAGGAACATTGAATGTACATTAGCCTTAAAGTAAATTTAATGCTAATTTCAAAAATGTAATGAAAAAAGTCCGTCTCGCAGGACTGCATCATCTTAGCGCGGTTCCGTTCATATCCCTAGTCTAATTTGGAAAGATTAAAATAGAAGCAGTTATTATTTTGGTTCCACCAGTCTTTTTTTTTAAATTAATTATTATAATGGCGTGTCAACCCTTAAGGTCACTAACGCCATTCCATTGAAAGGTCATGATTTACAATCTTACCTGGAAGGGTCCGCTACACTAGAAACAGACCCGCTAGTGACAAGGTCTTGGAATCTTGGAAATCTATATTTCTAACAATAAATTGTTTTTGTTATTTTACTTAACAAGTTTTATTGTCAAATACATTATCCAACTATAAGCAATTAAAAAATAACAAGAAATAAAACAGACAAAAAGAACCATTGGAATGAACGAAATCAATTAATTTAAAGCTTTAAGCACTTTTTTCTCCGATTGACATCGCCTAATTAAAACTTTCTTCAGAACCTTTTTTGTAGAGCATATAGTAAGCTTCCGAATGGTAATCTTCCGCTTCACAAGATTGTCAACGGCTTTCGAGATACTAACGAAATTATAGTTACCAAAACTTTTTTTGTCTGTTATTAAAATATTTTATTCTAAACCTTCCTTTACTCTAAACGTAACAAAAATTTCAACATATTAGTATTGATGAAACTCGAACATGCAGAAAATGTTTCAACTGTATCCCATAATTCTAAGTACCAAAATCAAAGACCAAGAACCCTCCCTAGGAAGGACGCTAGGCAGTTGAAAAGCTATATATCTTGGATATCCATATGTCTAACATTAAATTGTTTTTCTTATTTTTCTTAACCTGTTTTATTTTCAAATACATTATCCAACAATAAGCAATTAAAAAATAACAAGGAATAAAAAACAGACAAAAAGAACAGTTCGAATAAGCAAAATCAATTACTTTAAAGTTTTAAGCTCTTATTTCTCCGATTGACATCACCTAATCAAAACTTTCATTAGAACCTTTTTTTTAGAGCATTTAATAAGCTTTCTAATGTTATTCTTCCGTTTACCAAGATTTTCAACCTTTTTCGATATATTAAGGAAAGTAAACAAAGTTACTAAAACTTTTTATGTCTGTTAATAAAATATTTTATTCTAACCCTTCCTTAACTCCAAACGTAACCAAAATTTCAACATATTAGTTTCGATGAAAGTAGAACATGCAGAAAATGTTTCAACTGAATCCCATGATTCTAAGTACCCAAACCAAAAACGGTATTCAAAAAATATTTTTCCAATTTTCTCGAAAACGGTTTAAGCTATCGCCTTGAAAATGGTTTCATTCGTTTTCCTAGCCCAGGAATCATATAAAACGAGTACTTAGAAGCTTATGAACTCAAAAACGTAAGCGTTACGATTTTTTTTGCGCGAATTTCGCCCCAAACGCCATCTTCCAGTAGGCGGATTTTGCTGGTTAACGAACTTGACCTTTCAAATTGGACGAAGGATTTTTGTACCAAATTTCATCAAAATCGGACCATTCGTCTTCTATCTAGAGAGCGAACAGACAAATATATATATATATATATATATATATATATATATATATATATATATATATATATATATATATATAAATAAATATATACATATATATATATATATATATATATACAAATTTGAACCACCGTTATTTTCGGTCTCTAGGGGTTCTGAAACGCTAAATTTTCTAGTCGGCACTTCCGGATTGTTTCATTGTATCAACCCTATAAGCGGGGTTCCTCCCTATGGGGGAGGGAGGAACCGCGCTAACAAAATGTGTACAAACAGAGAAAATTGGAGTTGTACTACAAAAACCACGGTTCTTTCTAAAGAAACTTTATAACGGCATATTTCTGGAAGGGAGTGAGATAGAAATGTGTACAAACAGAGAAAATTGGAGTTGTACTACAAAAACCACGGTTCTTTCTAAAGAAACTTTATAACGGCATATTTCTGGAAGGGAGTGAGATAGAAATGTGTACAAACAGAGAAAATTGGAGTTGTACTACAAAAACCACGGTTCTTTCTGAAGAAACTTTATAACGGCATATTTCTGGAAGGGAGTGAGATAGAAATGTGTACAAACAGAGAAAATTGGAGTTGTACTACAAAAACCACGGTTCTTTCTGAAGAAACTTTAGAACGGCATATTTCTGGAAGGGAGTGAGATAGAAATGTGTACAAACAGAGAAAATTGGAGTTGTACTACAAAAACCACGGTTCTTTCTGAAGAAACTTTATAACGGCATATTTCTGGAAGGGAGTGAGATAGAAATGTGTACAATGAGAGAAAATTGGAGTTGTACTACAAAAACCACGGTTCTTTCTGAAGGAACTTTAGAACGGCATATTTCTGGAAGGGAGTGAGATAGAAATGTGTACAAAGAGAGAAAATTGGAGTTGTACTACAAAAACCAAGGTTCTTTCTGAAGAAACTTTAGAACGGCATATTTCTGGAAGGGAGTGAGATAGAAATGTGTACAAACAGAGAAAATTGGAGTTGTACTAGAAAAACCACGGTTCTTTCTGAAGAAACTTTAGAACAGCATATTTCTGGAAGGGAGTGAGATAGAAATGTGTACAAACAGAGAAAATTGGAGTTGTACTACAAAAACCACGGTTCTTTCTGAAGAAACTTTATAACGGCATATTTCTGGAAGGGAGTGAGATAGAAATGTTTACAAAGAGAGAAAATTGGAGTTGTACTAGAAAAACCACGGTTCTTTCTGAAGAAACTTTAGAACAGCATATTTCTGGAAGGGAGTGAGATAGAAATGTGTACAAACAGAGAAAATTGGAGTTGTACTACAAAAACCACGGTTCTTTCTGAAGAAACTTTAGAACGGCATATTTCTGGAAGGGAGTGAGATAGAAATGTGTACAAACAGAGAAAATTGGAGTTGTACTACAAAAACCACGGTTCTTTCTAAAGAAACTTTAGAACGGCATATTTCTGGAAGGGAGTGAGATAGAAATGTGTACAAACAGAGAAAATTGGAGTTGTACTACAAAAACCACGGTTCTTTCTAAAGAAACTTTAGAACGGCATATTTCTGGAAGGGAGTGAGATAGAAATGTGTACAAACAGAGAAAATTGGAGTTGTACTACAAAAACCACGGTTCTTTCTAAAGAAACTTTAGAACGGCATATTTCTGGAAGGGAGTGAGATAGAAATGTGTACAAACAGAGAAAATTGGAGTTGTACTACAAAAACCACGGTTCTTTCTGAAGAAACTTTAGAACAGCATATTTCTGGAAGGGAGTGAGATAGAAATGTGTACAAACAGAGAAAATTGGAGTTGTACTACAAAAACCACGGTTCTTTCTGAAGAAACTTTAGAACGGCATATTTCTGGAAGGGAGTGAGATAGAAATGTGTGGTTGGTGGTGTATAACTATATTTTTGTCTAGTTTCACCTTCTGAAGGATTGTCATTAATTTGCGATACACCTGTTATACAAATTTGAAAGACCTGTTTCCCTAAACAAATTTTCCTTTCCTTAGGACATGAGGAAATACTCTATAATAAATGCTATATATTATGTATTATAAATCTGGTGGTACAGTAAAAATCAAGTAATAATCTGTATGCAAAATTACTAGTTAAAAAATCACTGAAAAAAAAATTGTTATCGCAACAGATTAATTAATGATACTAAGTGACTAACCAAAAAAAGTCCGTCACGCAGGAGCTGCATAACTAAGCACTTTCCTCAGAATTGGGTAGTGTAGAGTGCATTCCTGAATAATTTGCTTAAAATAACCTATATAGATAAATAAAATAAAAACATAAATAACACCTGTTTCAATTCAATTCAAACATAGTACAAAGTAAATCCCCCCTTCCAGTAGACCGATTTAGTTTATTTTTAAAATACTCCTTCCTTATTAGATACCCAGGAAGTATACCGCGTTTCGTTACAATACAGCAAAAATTACGACCGGTATGAGTATATTAGTACTTTAGGTCCGGAGTAACCCCCCCTGCTAATGAACCGATTTAGTTTATTTTTACAACACATTTTTGTCTTTAGTTGACCAGAACGGATACCGAGTTTCGTTGAAATACAACACAATTGATGGCTGGTATTGGCAAATAACTACTTTGGCTCCGGAGTAAACCCCCTCTCCAGATGGACCGATTTTGTTGGTTAACGAACTCGTTCAATCGTTTGATTGGGGAATACTACATACCAAGTTTCGTGGGGAAGAAACAAAAACTCTGGCCGGTAACGTGTTAACGGACACATATATAACTATATATATATATATATTCGGAGGAAAGTGCTAAAAAGAGAGCTTGTTAATAATTATGCTGAATTTATTCTATATTTTATTTGGTAAATACTCCAGTGACATCACCACTTTTTCCCAGACCTCACGCACGCGGGGAGTGACAGTTTTTTACTGCCATGTTCTCACCTGTGTTTGTAATTGTAATGAACCGAAACACCTGTATGTATGCACGTGACATTATCAGCCGGCGTCTACAGCTGTAGCGAACTATCCTTTAAGCCATTAGCCGAACAAATAGTCAGAGGTGAGGAATAAAGGTCATATGTTGGTGACCAAATCTTTATGATAAGTAAATATTATTTGTGTGCATTAGCACTCTTGGAAAGAACGTAGGTATTGAGATTGCACTCACGAATGAATTTTTGAAAACATTCTTCAAAGATTTACAGATTCTACCGACCAGATACCATATATGGGGGCGAGGTTAGCTCAGTGGTAGAGCACTCGACTAATGAACTGGACGACCAGGTTCAAAAACCGAGCGCGCACTAAAGATTTTTTCTTTTAGTGCCGTCGTTCGATGGTTGGATTTGGGGTCCCAGATCGTCCCTAGGCTCACCCAGCCTTTAATTAGTTCATTAATTAATGGGTACCTGCAAGGGGAAAATCAGACGGCCGGAGCATAGTACTGATCACACTATCTCCCTAGTGTGCCGTATGGCCAAGAATCAGATACGTCTACAGTATCTGCCCCTCTGGGCCCTTGTGGCCTGTTACGACTGATTATATATATATATATATATATATATATATATATATATATATATATGTATATCGAGTTTTTGTTTTTTTGCTACGAAACTTGGTTTGTACAATTCTCTCAGCAAATGATTGAAGGAGTTCGTTGATCATCAAAATCCATCCATCTGGAGTGAGTATTTACTCAGGACTCAACATACTAATTTGCCCATAGCGGCCGTAGTTATTTATATTGCAATGAAACTCAATATTCGTCGTGGGAATCTAAAGAGGAATGTTATTCTCTATTATGTTCAAATTGAATTTAGCTGCCAAACCGGGTATTAGCTTTTTCGTCTGCCACTTAGAGCGCTTCTGCTGTATTGTGTCAAGAGCAAAAACATTTATGTTTATATATATGTGTGTATATATATATATATATATATATATACATACACACCTTTAAATCTTAACCGATATTAGCATTCAAATCCTGATTAGATTTGGAAAAGAAGAGACACATGTTCATAAAACGTAAATTTATCTTAATTCAACTAGTACATAAATTGAAATAATATGATTTTTGAATGATTCGAAAATATATTTTGATTTGTTCCAAGTCTAATGAGGATTTGAATGTTTAATTTCAACGATATCAGTGCTGATATTAAGTTAGATGAAAAATGAAATATTATTTTATGTTCAATTGTAAATGTTCGTGAATTATTTACACGTAATTTAATAAGCAGGGGAAACAAAAAACAAAAATCTGGCTGAACAAAGTTGTTCTAAATTTTATTAGCTTTCATTTGAAGAAACATGCATTGAAATCGGTTAAGATTTAGAGGCTTGAAAGACGAAATGTTGTTTTGCCCCACTGCAGCACAATAGGTATTTTAGGCCTCGGAGCGGTTTCTGTGGAGTATCCAAGCACCCGTTTATCTAACCTAATGAATCCAAACAAGAATATATATTTATCCTTATATAAATATAAAAATCAAACATATTAATTTATATCCTTATATGCTGTTAACAACATACTAGTAACAAAGTTTGTTCTTTCGCAATAAAACACCGCGAACAGCCCTCGCATAATATTAAGCAGTTAAAGTTAATTTTAACTATCAGGTTAAGCCTGATAAAAAAAAAAAAAAAAAAAAAAAAAAAAAAAAAAAATCAACAAAAACAAATGTAACCCAATTTCAAATTATGTTCCGACTAATGAGATTAAATTTTTACTCTTCTCTTAGAGAATTGTCTAGAAAATCTTGACAGAATTATTACCAGAACATAAGCAGGGTCGAAGGGTTGCTCGGATCTCCGTGGATCGGGTTTCCAGAAAATAAAAAGAAATGTAAAAAAGCTGAAGGCGTCTCGGAAGCAACGGGGCGTAAAGCGTAAGACGGTAGCTGTTCTGGATAAAGATCTACTTTAGTATCTACCAGCTTCATTGTATACCACTCGGGAAGATCATATCCTACGGGATTTAGGGGGATGGTTATAGCAGAACATAACCAGCGATTTTAGGGGGGGTGGTTATAGCAGGACATAACCACCGATTAGCATATAATAGTTATTTTCACTAAAATATTTTATGCATGACAAATGAGGAGTTTATGCATGACAAATGAGGGAAATGGTATCTTTGATACCAGGCTCTTCAAATATATGCCACTAGGAGAGAATGTTCACTTATGCCCAACAGAGGAGAGTAGGGCAAACTGTGATTAATTTTGTAACTAATGACTAATGATTGAATGAGTAAACGGAATGTGACTAACGATTGATGATTGATCAATCATATTTCTCCATGATTAATGACTAACTACTAACTAATTCTATATCAATGATTTGTGATTAATGATTAAAATAGGCTTTGACTAATGACTGAACTTGCGCAGATTGATGATTAAAGACTTAAAACTAGATTTCTGATTTCCTTCATAAATTTTCGAAATAATAATTATTATCAAAGAATGTTTTGACTGATTCAGTTTTATGCGTAATAGTAATCATAATTACACCAAGAATCGCTATTTTAAAGTGCAAGGCTCAACATTGTCCTCGTTCACTGTCCTGAACAATTCTATCTTTTGAAAAGTCTGCTCAAAAAATAAAACAGTATTGTAATCCCCAATGTATATCTGTAAACAATGTATGTCATGTCAATCATTACTACAGACTTTCAATGATTGACGACTAACGGATAGATTGATGACTAATTTCACATGTGATTAATGATTAATATGACCTATGACTAATGATTAACGAGAATAATTTAATCATGACTAATTTTGATAATATTTTATCCCAAGATTGATTAGTCATAAGTAAAATTTAATCCATTTGTCAATTGCTTTGTTGATTTGAGCTCTACTCTGATGTCCAACTTGTTTAGCCATTGGGAAAATATTTCGTGCTATAGGAAGATCGATTTTGTCGTATGGAGCACCCATTTGGAGTCTTCGTTATTTGAATAATTTAGAGCAGGCAGAATTATCTTTTTACTGGTGGCTTCAACTCCAAATCACATGGTGAGGCTGGAGACCGGGTGTGATTATATTAGTGTGAAAATCCTTAAAGCCAAGATAAACTGGCTTAGAAAAATACTACTTTTGAACAATTCTCGCCTTACATTAATATGTTATAAAGTACAGGAATCTGTCAATTAAGAAAACCAGTCCGTGACGCAGGAGCTTCTTTATTGAGCACATTCTTCAGAAAGACGGTTCGTTGCATATATGAATAATCTAGAAGTAACCTATAGATACAAATAATAAACAAACATGGATGGTTTTGGTATTTTATATTTGTAATGTCTGCCCAATTATTTAAGGTAATTTACATTTTTTCAGGAGTAAACCCACTTCCTGATGAATCGATTTAGTTTATTTTTAGAACACATATTTTTGTTTAGATACTTGCGACGTAGACAGTGTTTCGTTGCAATATAACAAAAACTACTGCTAATGTAGGTAAATTCGTAATTCGTATCCAGAGTAGTCCCACCTGCAGATTTTGCTGGTTAACGAACTCGTGCAATCATTTTCTATGAAAATGATATACATCAAGTTTTGTAGTGGAAAAACAAAAACTACGGCCGTTATCATGTTGGCAGACACACACACACATATTTTCTTAAAGAAAATATTTACATAATTAAATATTCCAACACTGCTATAAATAAAAAAACAGATTTAAAGAATGTGAACCAAATTTTCCATAGTATAATAAATTAAACCTCACAAAACAAATTTCACCAATAATCGATACCATGAAAATAGTTAAAGAATCGATACAAACAGCCATATTAATTACCACAGATGACTTTTCAAACAGATGACTCAAGCTAGACAACATGACGAGAGGACTTCTTGATAAGGTAGGATTAAGATTAAGTTTAAAAATTATATGTTGAAATGTAAATTATTTAGGGACAGGATATGTATATTAGTGTAAACAATTTAAAGTTTAGGATTTACAAAAAAATATTGTTACATAGGAAAGCCCCTGAAGAGGTGCGAAAAGGCACGAAACATGTCGGGCGAAACATAACAAATAAAGCGGTTAATGTGAACAAAGAGTGTACTGCTTTATCGACCCCCTGCCAGAAAAACAAACAAGAAAAAGTGAAAAAAATATATATCGGGTCATCTTTCACAAGAATTAATATATATATATATATATATATATATATATATATATATATATATATATATATATATATATATATATAAGTATATAGTGCACCCTCAATAGCTATTCCATGGAAAAGTGCTAATAACGAAAAAACACAAAAGTTTCCTATATTGAAATTCTTTAATGCCCATAAAGTTAATAATAAATAACATAAAGAAACGTCGATACACGTCCTTTGAGCTGGAAATACACATTAAAACAGTTTATTAGGAGAAAGCTGGAGCAGCAGGTGCTCTAAGATGTCAAGCAAGCAGACCACCGGCACTGCAGTATCTTAGTGTCAATATAGTTATCATTAGTGTCATGTTTTATTATTATTAATTATTTCATTTCTGATTATAGAAATGAAATGTTTGTTTTGACAGAAATGGGGCAGATGGTATAAATACTCTCCGACAGATGAGAAAAACCTATGAGTTTTAATTTTTGACATCCTTCATATGTATAAGAAACTAAATAGCCGATGCGCAGGAGCTGCATTACTAAGCAAAATATTTAGGAAGGTGATTATAGCCTGTTCATGTAGTGTTTTTTTTAGTTAATTTGCGCATGCGCGAACTAGTGGGAGGGAATTATTCTCTGTCAAACTCCCTGCTGTTATGCCATTTGCAAAGCCTTTAATGAACATCTCTTTACTTGAAACACTATAAAAACTGCTTATGCCCAATTTTAGGAACAAGAAAGGCTTTCGGATGTCAGGCGAGGGAGATAGTGTTTAGAGAGACGAGAGAAAAACTTTATTTTAACAAAAAAAGTTTAGTTGCCCAACTAAATTCGCCTGTTTTCACACAACATACTGATCAACCAGTGCGAATAGGAAAAGTCCGTCTCGCAGGACTGCATCATCTTAGCGCGGTTCCGTTCATATCCCTAGTCTAATTTGGAAAGATTAAAATAGAAGCAGTTATTATTTTGGTTCCACCAGTCTTTTTCTTTTAATTAATTATTATAATGGTGTGTCAACCCTTAAGGTCACTAACGCCATTCCTGTGAGTAGTAAAGTCTTGAAAGGTCATGATTTACAATCTTACCTGGAAGGGTCTGCTACAGTAGAAACGGACCCGCTAGTGACAAGGTCTTGGAATCCTGGAAATCCATATCTCTAACATTAAATTGTTTTTCCTATTTTTCTTAACTTGTTTTATTTTCAAATACATTATCCAACAATAAGCAATTACAAAATGACAAGGAATAAAAAACAGACAAAAAGAACAGTTCGAATAAGCGAAATCAATTACTTTAAAGTTTTAAGCTCTTATTTCTCCGATTGACATCGCCTGATCAAAACTTTCATTAGAACCTTTTTTTTAGAGCATTTAATAAGCTTTCTAATGGTATTCTTCCGTTTACCAAGATTCTCAACCTTTTTCGAGATATTAAGGAAAGTATACAAAGTTACCAAAACTTTTTATGTCTGTTAATAAAATATTTTATTCTAACCCTTCCTAAACTCCAAACGTAACAAAAATTTCAACATATTAGTTTTAATGAAAGTAGAACATGCAGAAAATGTTTCAACTGAATCCCATGATTCTAAGTACCCAAACCAAAAACGGTATTCAAAAACTATCTTTCCAATTTTCTCGAAAACGGTTAAAGCTATCGCCTTGAAAATGGTTTCATTCGTTTTTCTAGCCCAAGAAGCCTATAAAACGAGTACTTACAAGCTTATGAACTCAAAAACGTAAGCGTTACGATTTTGTTTGCGCGAATTTCGCCCCAAACGCCATCTTCCAGTGGGCGGATTTTGCTGGTTAACGAACCTGACCTTTTAAATTGGACGAGGGATTTTTGTACCAAATTTCATCACAATCAGACCATTAGGGAAGCCAGAAATGAGCGAACAGACAAATATATATATATATATATATATATATATATATATATAAATACATACATATATATTTATATATATATACAAATTTCAACCACCGTTATTTTCGGTCTCTAGGGGATCTGAAACGCGAAATTTTCTAGTCGGCACTTTCGGATTGTTTCATTGTATCAACCTTATAAGCGGGGTTCCTCCCTATGGGGGAGGGAGGAACCGCGCTAAAATGTAAATATATAAATTAAAATATGCTGATAAACAAAACAACGAACTATATAAGCAAATAGAACTAAGAATATAATGATGAAAGTATTGTAAAATGTTTAACACAATAATAATAATAATAAAATACTGTTAGAGAATAAATATATAAAAAAATAGAACAGGCCTTCAGCAATATATATGGTTTTGAATTATGGCCTGAAAACATGGGCGTATATATGGGGGGGCTGAGGGGGCTGCAGCGCCCCCCGAAATTTTGATTTCATCGGTAAAAATTTCATAAAACCCTTAAAAATAAATTAAATAAGATCATTTAGTTCATAAAACATATTCTATTTTGGGTGTAATAGCGTATAAGTTGGCTAAAACTCATCCAAGATCTTAATTGTTAGTATTCCATACACCGGAAATGGTCTCAGCCCCCCCCCCAGAAATTTTCCCATCCCCCTCCGAAATTATTTTCTATATACACCCATGCCATGAGAATCAACAATAATTGTTTTATCTATGATTTCCTTAGCCAGAGCTTTTCGCGTCCCGTCGAGAAATGAACAAACGTCTAGCCGCTGTCTTGCTAAGAGACTCATTTTAAAACGAAATGTCATTTTTAGCAGTTTAACAGGATAAAGAGTTGTTTTGTTTTTTTGCCACAAACCCTGTTATATAGCATTCCCGTAGAAGACGATGGAACGAGTTCGATAATCAGTAAAATCGGTTCATCTGGAGATGGGGGGGGGGGGGGGGTTACTCATGACTCTAATTACTAATTTGCTCGGGAGAGATGTATCTCCCGATACATCTTAGAGAGCTGCTAGGAAATAATTCAGTTCATCTTTCTAATATTTTTTTTTCCTGGCTAAAACCAATTTAAAAAACAAAATTTAGCGCTGATTCTTCATTGTAAATTAAAATCTTTTCCAATTATCACGTATTATAAGCAATAAGGCCTCTAGAATATATTTCGACAAAAATTTCATCTAAACTTATTTAACAGCAAACGTAAAACATATTAGTCCCTTTTAAAAAATGTATAACCATCATTAATTGATATAATTTAAATTATTAAGACGTTTACTAACTAAAATTTTGTTACAATTACTTTTTTTTACCGTTGGTGGCGTTCGGAACGGAGGTGGGGCGCGTGTGTCGGTGGGAGCGATGGGCTTGGTTAGGGTTGAGGACGAGCCCCCCCCCCATGCGGTCTGTGAAGGTTTGGTTGCCCTGGCACCAGCAAGCACACCTTCTATCATAGACCTGGCAGCCAGTCACCAGATGAGGGCCACTAAGGTAGAACTGGCACGGGGGACTCTACTCGACCTTGGCTGGGTCCGCCTCCCGCTGGCCTCGGGCTCTGTCTCTGCTTTTGATGCTACCAACGGACCGGCCAAGAGGCATAAATGACCCAATAGTGGTTGAATGGCCTTTAAACACCAAGAAAAAAAAAAAAAAAAAAAAAAAAAAAACTAATTTGCTCATAAATTTCTGATATATTGTAACAAAGCTCTGTATGGGTGTCTTAAAAGACAAGTAGGAATTAAAAATAAACTAAATCGGCTTCTTACAACTTGGTGTTTTCTCTGTACTCCGTTCAAATCGAAACCTCCCATTGGTTCTTATTTCTATCCGGTTTGAACATTTATTTGACTGTCGTATCTTCTCATTACACATGTGGGTGCTTTTATTATTTATCAGGAGCAATAAACAAAACTGTCTAGTTTTTGTTTATTTACTAAGTGGTGCAATACGTCACCTACACAACACTCCGAAAAAAAATTAATAATTGATTATACTGCACATTATTAATATAAAAGATCAAAACTATTCATTTTTTTTTTTTTGTATTTATAAATATTATTTTAAACAAACAATATTCAGGAGTGAGGTGTAAACTAAACACTTTGATGAGCTACAAATACCGCATATGGGGGGCTGAGGGGGCTGCAGCCCCTCCCCCCGAAATTTACATTTGATGGTAAAAATGTGTCATAAAACACTTAAGTATAAATTAAATAAGATCATTAGTTCATAAAATATAGTTTATTTCAGGTGTAATAGCGTTTTAGTTGCAATACTATCCCAAGTTCTAGATTATAGTATTCGATACCCCGTAAATGGCCCCCCGAAATTTACATTTGATAGTAAAAATGTGTCATAAAACACTTAAAAATAAATTAAATAAGATCATTAGTTCATAAAATATAGTTTATTTCAGGTGTAATAGCGTTTTAGTTGCAATACTATTCCAAGTTCTAGATTATAGTATTCGATACCCCGTAAATGCCCCCCCCCGAAATTTACATTTGATGGTAAAAATGTGTCATAAAACACTTAAAAATAAATTAAATAAGATCATTAGTTCATAAAATATAGTTTATTTCAGGTGTAATAGCGTTTTAGTTGCAATACTACCCCAAGTTCTAGATTATAGTATTCGATACCCCGGAAATGCCCCCCCCCCCGAAATTTACATTTGATGGTAAAAATGTGTCATAAAACACTTAAAAATAAATTAAATAAGATCATTAGTTCATAAAATAGCGTTTTAGTTGCAATACTATCCCAAGTTCTAGATTATAGTATTCGATACCCCTTAAATGGCCCCCCCCCGAAATTTTCTCAGCCCTTTCCGAAATTATTTCCTTTATACACCCACGATGAGCTAGGAAGAAACATAAAAAACAATTTGTCAAACATTCTTGTATTGAGGTTGCACTACACCAATAGCTTCATCGGAATGTGTTAAAACTGGGAAAAAATGAAACAATTTCCATTGTTCCGTTTTTCTGAAAGGATTCTCTCAAAGAGTTTCATAAGAAGCTGATGTACAAAATCCCGTTCAATTTTCCAACAAAGGATTATTGCTCTTACAATCCGATGTCTAGTAGTTTCTTTGTTCTACTAATCATGTTACATGCTGCTTGTAATATGATACAGTCCATTCATACTTTCGATACCTCTTATCTCTTAGCGTTTTCCTGTACTACCTTATTTTCCTTCATTCACTAATACATAGTTTTTCTGAAAAAAGGAAATTTCACACTATAAATTTCAATTCTTCCACCATTCAGACGTTTTCTTTTTACCGTACCTCAAGGGAAGAAATTCGCTTATAAAGTAGACCCTACTGTTGAACTCGGAAGTCTGACGACAATATTTGAAGTGATTGATCAAGTACATTTAACATCAAAAACCTCCACTGTAACACTTTTTTTTTTGTGGTAAAAAATTGTAGAGACCACAATATTGTCACAATGGGCTTCCAGGTGCATATTATATAGGTGACCGTGAGCGATAAGGCGTGAGCACTTAACACTCCGTTCTAAACGGTCGTGCGATCGATTTCCGCTAGGGGTGGTGACTTTTCTTTAGAAAAAAGAAAAGGCATCAGCCCTATCCTGGCTAGAAAAGGGTGGTAACCTATACATAATCCGTCCTAAGATTCGTAGTTAGTAATTAATGGACGTAAAAATTTAAGAAATAAATATAGGTGGCAATATTTTTAACTGTGAACCGATAAATCTTGTAGAAATGACCATTTCTTAAACATTTATACAAATTGAGGTACAATAACTTTGGGAAAATAGGAAATATTACAAAATGAAACACAACATAATTCAGAGGTTTCCTCATATACTTCCTCAAGAACAGCCGCCAAAATTTGGGAAATGGAACCCTTCACAAGATTAATGAAATTGTCTAAAAAGAAAAATTGCAAATTTGGATAAACGATCCAAATTGAGAAAATTATTTAGACCTGTTTTTACATTTTGAACAAATTTATTATCTGTCACGCGTTTTTAAAAATTCTGTTTGTAGTAGAATGATTCTTTCGAATTAACTAAGCTATCATTAAGAGAAAAACCATCATTCGAATGCCTAATATTTTATTATAAATCACCTTCTAGAAGTTGGAAATTTCGATCGGACCACAAACTGCACTTGAGCTTTTGGAATTATTGATTTCGTTTTTTTTTTTTTTCTTTTTTTCAAAGGAAAAAAAAAAAACGACGGAATTTTTGAAAAATTTCTTCAAATCTTTATCGATCCTACCTAGTAGACACCGAAAATGACCCCATTAAAATTTATATATACCTATATATATATATATATATATATATATATATATATATATATATATATATATATACTAGCCGTTACCCGGCGTGCCATGCTACACCTACTTTCTGCATATAGAAAAGCCTAAATAAATTAGAAACCAAATAAGTATTATTAAAATCTAATAACACGAATCTGTAACTGTTATGAACCCGTGGCCTCCCAACTGTGAGTCCTAGACGACTTTGACCTAACCTATAACACCCCCCGTATCAAGACATACATCTATACCAAGTTTCGTAAAAATTGGTCTAACGGTGTGGATTTGTATAAGGGACAAACATACAGACAGACAGCTGGTAGATTTTTTTGACCTAGCCTAAGGCACTCCCCAGATTAAGATCTACCTGTGTACCGAGTTTAGTCAAAATCGGACGAACGGTGAGGATTTGTATAAGGGACAAACATACAGACAGACAGCTATAACACGTTTTTTACTTAGCCTATGACACTCCTCAGATTAAGATCCACATGTGTACCGAGTTTAGTCAAAATCGGACGAACGGTGTGGGTTTGTATAAGGGTCAAACATACAGCAGGCAGCTGGTAGATTTTTTTGACCTAGCCTAGGAGATTTCTCGTATCAAGACCATTATTCCAAGTTTGGTCAAAATCGGTCAAACGGTGTAGATTTGTATAAGGAACAAACAAACAGACAGACACGTAATTTTTATATATATAGTTTTTGTTTTTTCGTCACGAAACTTGGTATACCGCATTCAATTAGCAAACGATTGAACGAGTTCGTTAACCACCAAAATCGGTCCACCGGAAGGGGGGTTTACCCCGAACCCAAAACACTAATTTGACCATTTCAGCCGTAATATTTGTTATATTTCAACGAAACTTGGTATTCGTAGTAGTAATATAGAGAGAAAAGTGAGATATAAAAATGAACTAAATCGGTTCATTAGAAGGGGGGGTTTACTCCGGACCGACAATACCAATTCGCCACTACCAACCGTGATTTTTGGTATATTTCGACGAAACTCGGTATTCGTAGTGGTAATCTACAGGTAAATAAGTGTTGTAAAAATAAACTAAATCGTTTCATTAGAAGGAGGGGGGGGGGTTGCTCCGGACCCAAATTACTAATATACTCATACTGGTCGTAATTTCTGCTGTATTGTAACGAAAGGCGGTATTCGTCGTGGGTAACTCATGAGAAAGAAGTGTTATAAAAATGAGCTGAATAGGTCAATCGGAAAGGGGGGTTTACTTTGTAATATATTTCAATAGAAAAGCCAGCCAGACGTAGGTTCACAAAGGCGCCGCAAGGAGTGCTAGAGGGACTGTATCCGGTTCCTGCGTTAGATCAAAATACGATAATATGAGGTTTTTTGTATTTATTACGTAGTGTAGTAGGTACCATGTGTAAACATAACTCTGGAAGCAAATTAATAATTTATCAGTTACTCATTACAAAATTAAAAGAGAACTATTCATGTTTTTATTTTATTTATGTAGGATATTTTAAGCAAATTGTTCTGGAAAGCAGTCTACACTACCCAAATTCTGAGGAAAGTGCTTAGTTATGCAGCTCCTGCGTGACGGACTTTTGTGTAAATTAGAGAACTGTGATCTGTCAAAAGTTTGTTGACGACATTTGGTTCTTTGCGTTTTATCTGTTCAATAGTGAGATTTTTTTAGCAGATGTGACACGTTGGTCTGTTCTGTATCGTCATTACATGGAATTGTGTCAGCAACGAGTGCCCAATGCGGAGTCTTGTAAACACTACTTCTTTAAGCGTGTCATCTCGGTTGCTTGATGACCAGACACTTATATATTTATTTGAGCATCGCTTAGTAGTTAAGTATTAATAAACATCGCTTTTATCTTTGGAGCTTTTTCTTGATCAAATCGTATACCTCAATTTCATCGTCAGCCCCGGACTCCCGATTCGGCAGTCCTTTGACCTGCCTCTCCGAAGGTCGGGAGCACCCGAGGCGCATTCCTGCGGGATCGAGACTCAGGTTTGACGAGCCGTGAATCGATGAGATCTGAGTCGAGATCTCATGTGAAACCTACCGAGAGCGATACAAAAAAACATATCGGACACCATTAAAAAACTATTGGTGGCAGTAGCTGGAGAGGCAAAAATGACACGTTTCATTGTCTGTTCTAGACATCTTGAATATTTAGTAGGACAATATCCACACCCTTTTCTTCAGGGGTAACTATATACTCATAAAAAAAAAAAAAAGCTTGAGGAATGTCTTTCTGAATGACTCATTGGCAAATTTTATTGACTCTCGGTCAATTTTATGGCATGAATTGACGCTTTGGGCAAGTATAGAAGTAAAGGTTCCTTTAAAAATCAGTAATAATAAAAGATAATTTTTGTTAATTAAATAAACAATTAGTTAAAATTACCATTAAACATATTTTAATTAAGTGCCCCAAATATTTCGAGAAAAGAAAACAATTTAAATTAAATCTTCCGCCCAGCCAGATGCTAGAAGGCAATAACATTACAGTAGAACTTGGATAATTCAAACCGCTAGGGACCGATAAAAAAGTTCGAATTATCCAAAATTCGAATTACAAAAGTTTTTGAAAATAAAGGGGTAAAAAATTGAATTTAATATTTTCACATTTTTTAATTTTAAAAAATACATACATTTTATTTTAAAATAACAAATATTTCATAAATTGATGATTATGTACATAAGTAATAAATAATTCATCAAAAAAGTAAAAATAAAAGTCTATTGTTTTGAAAAAAAGTCATTTTCATGGGCAAGAATTTTTTCTTGGTAAGCTGAAGTGTGTTCAGATTTTTTCTTCATCCCATTTTCAACTTCTTTAATTGCAGCTATTTTCTCTGGCAACGTTAAAGTTTTATAACTTCTAGGCTTCGACATCTTAAATCAACAACTCACTGAACTGCGCTGTACACCAGAAATTCAAGGCACAAACAATACAACAGATCTCAGGCGCTGACTGACTTATAACTGAATAAGAAATGAAGATCGGAGGGATGGTGGGAAGGAATTCTAGGATAAAACGACAGGATGTAGCTATAACTACCCCTGGAAGGGAGGAACTGCGACCCACCACTTTGCAGAACTCCTAAGAGTCCAAGAACTAGACTATGAGACCGTCGCGCTTCTTGTCCCGGAACCCCTAAATCGAACACCTCCCATTGGAGGTAAAGACTCGTAAAACATTTGAATTATCCAAAATTTGATTCGAATTAACCACGATTTTTTTACATTGTTTATGCTCTAAATTCTAGGGACCGAGAGAAATATTCGAATTAACCACGATTTCGAAATATCGAAGTTCGAATTATCCATGTTCCACTGTATTAATGTGGTGGAGGTTCTATAAGATGGACATCTACTGGACAAAATTTGAAGAACCTTATTATAACGCTACTGTAATGTATTAAATTTGTAAGAATGTAAAAATTTCATACAAGCAGTAGTAGTTTTTAATAGAAATTAAAACAGCTGGTTATAACAAAATATAAGGACATGACAAAACCTCCCCACATGTTGAAAAGATATATACAATTAATAAAAAAATCAAAAGTCTCATTATTTTAACTGACACATATCACTTAACAACTAAGACGGAGTAGAGAAAATTGTCCTTGGTTTTCTTGAGCGGACAGGGTACCGCCTGGGATTTGATTGTTGTGGACTGGACTTATGTCTTAAGTAATTTGGTTGTGTAACCTCTGGAGTGGATGGACCAGGTGTTGAAGGTCTGGGGTTATGCTGGATTGGACAGTCTACGGATGCTGGCGTATCCTGAGGAGACTTGAATGCAACTTCTCTTGATCCTGGCTGCTCTTCTATTACAACTGGAGAGGAAGATGCAGAGTCCTGAGACGAAGACCGAGCCACTGGAGAAGAGCTTTCAAATATATGAACATGCCTCTTCTCGCTAGTGGATGGCTGCTGTTGTTGGGCGTTTCTGATTTCTTCATCAGTGTTACTGTCCAGACCTCGAGGAATGATCTGATCAACGTGCCTTTTAAATCGGTTTCCTTTGGAATCAATTTCATAATGTAGGTCTCCAAGGGTGGTAACAATAACACCAGGTATCCATTTATCTGTTTTATCGCTGTAGGATCGAAACATTACTGGATCTCCTGCCGAGAAAGCACGGAAGTTAGAAGAAAAGTTGTTAAACTGTTTTTCGATCATTCTGCTTGTAAGATCAGGTTTAACTAGGTCAACCCTGGATCGGACAATTCTTCCTAGGAACAGAAGAGATGGAGGTTGTCCTGTGGTTTGATGAGGTGATTTGTGGTATTGGAGGAGAAATTGGTTTATATAATGCTGGATATTGCAACTAGTTGCTCCAGAAGTTTGCAACATTCTTTTCAGAGTTTGAATTCCTCTTTCCGCTTGACCGTTTGTAGAAGGATGGTATATGACAGTGGTACGATGATAACGCACACCTTGTTGCTTAAGGAAATCTTGAAATTACTGTGAACGAAATTGTGGGCCATTGTCCGAGACAACTATTTTAGGAACACCAAACTGGGCAAATACATGTTCAAGAATACTAGCAGTGGCTTGCGAGGTTGTTGAACTTGTGATGATGGGAGTCATCCACTTAGAGTAAGCATCAACAATGATCAAAATATTTTTGCCTAATGCTGAGAAATAGTCTATATGTATTCTTTCCCAGGGAGCATTGGGATATTCCCAGTGATGAGAACGGAACTGTGGAGGCATTTTTGAATTGTTCAGACATGCAGAGCATGACTTGGCCAGGGATTCGATGTCATGGTCAATGGATGGCCAGTAAATAAGAGAACGGGCCAAACCCTTCATTTTTACAACTCCTATATGGGCTAAATGGAGTTCTTCTAAGAGCATTGAGCGAAACCTAGGCGGAATGACTACTCTGTGACCAAGCATAAGACATCCATCGGATGCAGTATATTCAGCTTCTCTTCCTTTACAACCAACAGGCTTGAGGCTACTTGTACCTTCGGTGATAGCTGAGAGTAATGTAGACAGATGGGGATCTCGACGGGTTTCCGCTGAAATTTCACGAGAAGTTAAGGGAATTTGTTGTATCTGGTGCTGTACAAATTTATCAAAGTCATCAGCATGGCTTCCGGACTGAAATGATGGAAGTTCATTCACTGAAGTTCTAAAAGATCGAGAAAGAAAGTCAGCATTACAGTTCTCATGACTAGGTTTGTACTTAATGTCGAAATTGAAATTTGCCAAGAAATTGGCGTAATTATTGCATCTGGAGAGTGTAAACTGAGGCAGATGCGACTCAGGAGCAAAAATGTGAGAGAGAGGTTTATTGTCCGTGTAGATAGTGAATTTGCGTGCGTAAAGATAATTGAAAAATCGTTTAACTCCCCACACAATGGCATGAGCTTCTCGATCTATTTGAGGATATCGTTGCTCTGTAGCACTAAGAGCTTTACTAGCATATGAAATTGGTCGTTCTAATCCATCTGGCATAATGTGGGATAATACGCCATCAAGACCAACAGGGCTAGCATCTGTAGCAAGAATAAGAGGAAGCTTTGGGTCATAAGGTGTGAGAACTCTATCTGAAGTAAGCTCATTTTTCAGGTAATTATATGATTTTTTAGCATCTTCAGTCCATTGGAATTTTGATGAAATAACCATTGCTCTTAGTGGTGCAGTAATAGTGCTTAAGTTAGGAATAAAAGAGTGGTAATAAGTTACTTTACCTAGGAATGTTCGCAATTCTTCAGGAGTGGAAGGTAAAGGAGAGTTTAGTACGGCTTCAACATGTTTCTTCTGGCAGTGTAGTCCTGCTGCATCAACTGTGTGTCCCAAGAAATCTATTTTATCTAGAAAAAAAGCACATTTGGATTTCCGAAGCTTTAGGCCGGCATTTTTGAGAGTAGTAAATGTTGTTTCAAGGGCCTGAATCATTCCGTTCACTGAAGAGGAATAAACAAGAATATCGTCAAAGAAACTTATGGCAAAATCAAGGTTCTTTAAGACGTGTTCTATTCGCCTTTGCCAATTGGCAGGAATGCTGGCAACACCATATTGGGCACGTAACGGTCTGATTAGTCCATGGGTAGGAGTGTTGAGAGTCATAGCCTCGCAAAATTTTCCGCTGCATGGGAGGCTCATGAATGCATCTGTGATGTCTAATCGAGGAAATATTGTAGCTCCTTTTATTTTTTGAAATTGATCTTCCACACGAGGAATAGGGTATTCATCGACAATCAGTTGTGGATTTAATGTTGCTTTATAGTCACCTGTGATCCTCATTTTGCTACCTTTCATCACTATATGAGTAGGGGAGGCCCAATTAGAATTTTCTACTTGTTTGTAAAACCCTGAGTTAATTCTTTTATCTATCTCAGCAGCATATGTATCTCGCAAAGCATAGGGGACCTGCCTGGCACGGGCAAAGACTGGTTGGCAATTTTC
Source organism: Gonocerus acuteangulatus (assembly GCA_946811695.1). Classification (NCBI taxonomy): domain Eukaryota; kingdom Metazoa; phylum Arthropoda; class Insecta; order Hemiptera; family Coreidae; genus Gonocerus; species Gonocerus acuteangulatus. The sequence continues at coordinate 63,309,792 of OX328131.1, forward strand.
CCTGAAGGTGACTTCAACTGGGGGGCCTACCAAGGTACCTGCTGTTTCGCTGAAGAGATCACTGAACTTTGAAAGCAATTTTTCCAAATGAACTTCAACATTTGTAGAAATAGAAGAAATTTTTAGAGGTGAAATTTGAAAGAATTCTTGGAATGTAAGTAGATCAGCAAAGCAACTAATCCATCCTCGACCAAAAATACTGTCTGTCTCCATAGGTGTGACATATAAATTTAGAGAGCAGGTACGACCTCGGAAAGAGACAGAAACGGGTAGGTAACCCATGCAACTAAATCTTGTCTTGGTGTAGCTGATGAAATTTCTTTTAGATGGAACGAGTTGTTCATTTGGAGCAATTAGGTGCATAGTTTTATTGCTTACCATTGCACAATCACCACCTGTATCAATTTCCATGTGAACAACTGCATTATTAATTGTGACAGGAACAATGAGAGGTGGAGGAGCATTAGATTCTTCTAGGCCAACCCGATACATGGAGTCTTCAAAAAAGGTGATCTTGGACTGAGAAATAATTTCAGGCTCAAGGTTTGTTTCTGAATTAGTTGAGTTGACTTCTTCATGTGTTTGGTGTGCTTTTGAAGTATGATGGTTTACTGCCTTAGAACTAGGGCAAACGGACGCTATGTGTCCTTGCTTCTTGCACTTTTTACAGGATGAATTCTTAAAAGGGCAATTTTTACGCCAATGCCGTTCCCCACACCCCTAACAATTAGAAGGTTCACTAAGTTGAGCATTTTGGCGGGTAGAGGAAGAACTATGATTGCGAGAAAATCTTTCGTTACTCTTTGACCTAAATGGTGACTTAGCATTAGGGCGGCTAGCATGAGCAAATTTATGCAGTTTTTCATAATTTTGAAATTTTATTTCAGCAGAGGCTGTTTTAGTAGCTTCTAAATTTTGATCTATTTCAAGAGCATCAGCAAATTTAACAGGTTTTTTAATAACAATGGCATCACGGGTACCATCATCAATCACACCATGGATGAATTGGACTATAAGGGAATAGTCCAAAAAGTCCTTAAAATCGCAATATCTGGCAGCAGCTTTTAAGCGCACTGCATAGTCAGCTACGCGCTCATTGAGGTTTTGAACAATTTGCCGGAATTTGATAGCTTCACTATATTTATTTTTAGTTCTTTTGAAATGCTCTGTTAAAACAAGAACTATCTCCTGGAATGTTTTCTTGTTAGGAGTAGCTGGAAATATCAGATCATTGAAGGTATTGTATAATTCATGTCCCATATTGACAATTAAATGATCTGTCCAATTAGCTTCTGGAACTCCAGTAAGCTGTAATCGCTTTTGAAATCGATCTAGATATGCAGGAACAGACTCAGTACCTGCCTGTTGGTAAGGATCAAAACTAAAATTGTGGTTACTTACAGTAGTAGTTGAGATGCTAGCAGTAAGTGTGGCTTGACTTTGAGCAAGTTGCCTTACAATCCCAGTTAATTGAGCTAGTTGAGCCTGAATATTAACAACAGAGTCTGGCATACTTGAAAATAATGTTTATCACAAAAAATATGTCTTGAGGAGGTTACAGAGCACTAATTTCATCCAGAATTCTCCTGGACTGCTGAAATAAACCCACTCGTCGCCAATTGTAATTTATTAAATTTGTAAGAATATAAAAATTTCATACAAGCAGTAGTAGTTTTAATAGAAATTAAAACAGCTGGTTATAACAAAATATAAGGACATGACAGCTACCATAATAATATTTCTATTTACAACTTATAATTATCATCATACCCTCAAAAATAGAATTAATTATAATTAAAATTAAAATCCTCGCCTCAAAAAGTTTCAAATCTAAAAATCACTAATAAGTAATAGGGCAACAATGGCCCTAAGTGGTTGAATTTGCCCATATAAAAAAAAAAAATAATAAAAAAAGATCTTTTGAATTTCAGGCGTGGAAACAACTATCAGGAATCCTAGGTTCTTTCTTTTGTTAGGTACTTTTTGAGCAGGAGTTAAGCTGCTTGATCATTTTATTTCGTTTTTTGTGTAAGGCTTCCAATCAAGCTGACCCAATAAATTTGTTTTTCTTCTTCTTTATTTCTTTGTAGTTTCCTATCTACTAAAATAAAAAAAAAGTCCGTCACGCAGGAGCTGCATAACTAAGCACTTTCCTCAGAAATTGGGTAGTGTAGACTGCTTTCCAGAACGATTTGCTTAAAATATCCTACATAAATAAAATAAAAACATGAATAGTTCTCTTTTAAATTTGTAATGAGTAACTGATCAATTAATAATTTGCTTCCAGAGTTATGTTTACACATGGTACCTATTACACTTCGTAATAAATACAAAAAACCTCATATTATCGTATTTTGATCTAACGCAGGAACAGGATACAGTCACTCTAGTGGTAGAAAGCGCTCCTTGCGGCGGCTTTGTGAACCTACGTCTGACGGGCTTTTCTATTGAAATATATTACAAATTAAACCCCCGCTTTCCGATTGACCGATTCAGCTCATTTCTACAACACTTCTTTCTCATGAGTTACCCACGACGTATACCGCGTTTCGTTACAATACAGCAGAAATTACGACCGGTATGAGTATATTAAGAATTTGGTTCAGGAGTAAACCCCCCCTTCTAATGAACCGATTTAATTTATTTTTACAACACATATTTACCTGCAGATTAACACTACGAATGCCGAGTTTCGTCTAAATATACCAAAAATCACGGCTGGTAGTGGCGAATTGGTATTGTGGGTCCGGAGTAAACCCCCCCTTCTAATGAACCGATTTAGTTCATTTTCTTATCTCACTTTTCTCTCTATATTACCGCTACGAATACCAAGTTTCGTTGAAATATAACAAATATTACGGCTGACATAGTCAAATTAGTGTTTTGGGTTCGGGGTAAACCCCCCCTTCCGGTGGACCGACTTTGGTGGTTAACGAACTCGTTCAATCGTTTGCTAATTGAATGCTATATACCAAGTTTCGTGACGAAAAAACAAAAACTCTGGCCGCTATCGTGTTAACAGACACACATATATATATATATATATATATATATATATATATATATATATATATATATATATATAAATTTTAACGGGGGTCATTTTCGGTGTCTACTAGGTAGGATCGATAAAGATTTGAAGAAATTTTTCAAAAATTCCGTCATTAGTCCAACCTCAATAGCTACTTTCCTTCGGAGGAAAGTGCTAAAACTATGAATAGTTCTACAAGGTGTCTCGATTTTAAATGACAAAACTTCAGGAGCATAAAGGGGACCGAAAAACTAAGACGAAAAGATATTTAGTGATTTTCTCATTTTTGCTTATTCTAGGAAAAAAATCGAGGAAAACAAGAAACGAAACAAGTTTTCATTTTTGTACTTACTTATTTACATTTTTAATGGAAATAAATTGTCATTGAGAATTGTTTCAAGAAATCAATTACCAAAAATTCAATGTCTTGATGCTGATATAGTTTCGTGTACGGTTTTTGCAACGGTAATGCTTTAGAAGCGGCGCGAGAGTATGCGCGCCAATTCAAAAATAGTAGAGCGCTTAATCTGCGAGTATTTTTGTTAACTTTTAATATACTACTAGATACTGGGTGATTCTTACTTCTTAATGAAGACGACCAATTCCAGGCAGTATTAAGAGCAGATCGTCGGAGAAGAAATCGAGTCCAACACCTGCATCAGGAATATCTCAGCAGGCAATATGAAAAACTTTAAAAGGTGAAGGTCGGAGAAGAAATAGTTGGATACAATTCCTTCTCCGAAACTCTGCTAATAATGCTGTCAGCAATTGGCTAATTTCATTACGAAATAAGAATGCCCCAGTCTCTCGTTGTCTATTAAAAGTTAACAAAAATACTCGCTAATTAGGCACTCTTTTATTTGGGAATTGGTGCGCAAACTCTTGCACCGCTTCTAAAGGATTACTGTTGCAGAAACCTGTTCACGAACGCTATATCAGCATCTAGAGATCGAATTTTAGTAATTCGTTTCGTGAAACAATTTTCAATGACAATTTATTCCAATTAAAAATGCAAATAAGTAACTACAAAAATGAAAACTTGTTTTGTTTCTAGTTTTGCGATTTTCTCCAGAACGGAGCAAGTCGCTAAATGACGTTTTGTCTTATTTTTTTGGTCCCCTATAAGCCTCTGAAGTTTTTCCATTTAAATTCTGGACACTCTGTTTATTCGAATTTCGTTTTTGAGATCGGCTCTAAAAGCACTCGTGGTCAGCCGTTTGATCGTCCATGGGCTATGCTATCGCTGGAAGATGTCCACCTACATAAATAGCCCTAAGATTAAGCATCATATGGAAATGCGCTAAGAAAAACCATTTCCTGTGATTAGAGGGTTTTCCCTCGTCAAATTTACTGAAAAAAGATTATATATATATATATATATATATATATATATATATATATATATATATATATATATCACGTTCCTAGGCAATCCCTAGCTGACGGTTTTCCTGTTTTTGTCCACTTGGTCCTAAGTGCCTGAAACAGCGAGACCAAACCACTTCCAATTACTGGTGACAACTGTCTTTGACACCTGCAGGACCTGCCGTTAGCTTCTCTCTGTCTAGCGGCATCACCAATTTCTTCTCGCCACCACTATTTCCCCGTATAATTGGAGCTCAATTAGGAATTATTTACTGTTCCTGCTCGGGGTGGAAGTGAGGAAGGGAAAAAAGGCGGCGAAAAAAAAGGGGCTGGAGGATGCAGATGATATACCCGAAGATCGTATATCTGGTTTTGTTTAGACATTTTGGTCATAAAGTGTTTTTTTTTTTTTTTTTTTTTTAGCAGAATGCAGCAGTGCCGACTTATAGTGGGTTTCTATCTATCTACGCATACGGTAGTGCCCACAATTTTAGTTTCATCATCAAGAAATTTCATATATAGCATTCCCATATCAAAATTTCCTTAAGCAGCAAAATAGTCCGTCAAAAAGGGGACTTACAAATAGATAAAGCGTTTTATCCGATCGCAAAGTCAAAATTTTTGTTATATTTCAACGAAACCCAGCAAACGTCATGGGGATCTAATGAAAAAGGGTTGATGTAAAGACAAATTAAATCGGTTAATTTTTTTATTTTTTTTTTAATTTATTTTAAGAGCTTCGCAACGAAGGTGACATGCTCTTTTTAAATTACAAAACTAATATACAATATACAAAAGTAGAAATTTATGGAACTAAATATTACAAGAGTGTTAAGAATAAGAAATAGGAGCTAACATTATTTACAGTATTGCTATTTACAATATAGATATTATATTTACATAATTATTTACATACATATGACTTATATGTACATACATATGACTAAAACTACTAACTTTAATTAATGGTTCAAAAAAAAAAAATTAATTGAAATCAGATTATTATTATACCCTCGAAATATTATCTAAATTTTTTCCTGGAATCAAATTTTTGTGTGTAGGTTGTGTTGTTTTAAAAATGTTAATATATCGTTAATGAAGGGGCTACCCTCTGTCAGTAGTTCCTGTAAGTTGTAAGGTAGTTTTAGTTGTTCTCGTATCCTGCATTCCGTTAGTAAGTGTTTTATTGTCATTGGTACGTTACACTGTCTGCAAATGGGTTGTTCTTTATTTGTCATTAAATAAGAGTGAGTTAGTAAAGTGTTTCCTAGGCGTAGTCTACATAGTATAACCTCTTCTCGTCTGTTTCTTCGGCTACTTGAGCTCCATTCGTATATAGTATTTTTGATTTCTCTGAGTTTGTTGTTTTGTATGTTTGTCCAGTATTCTTGCCATGTTTCTTGTATAGTATCAACTAGTTCTTTTTTTATGTCTTGTATAGTCACGTTTTCTATGTCAATAATCTGTTTTCTTGTAGCCAATTTTGCTTGAGTGTCGACTGTCGTACTTTCTGTGATATTTGTATGTCGGGGTAGCCAGATCATTGTGATGGATATGTTTTGTTCTTGTAGTCTGTAGAGTTGATTGTATATTTGTTTGACAATGGCATGTGTGCTGTACATATTGTTAAAAGAGAGCAATGAACTGAGTGAGTCTGAAAATAATTGGATCTTTGAGCAATTTATTGTATCAACGTTTGATAAAGCTAATAGGATTGCTTGCAATTCTGCCGTATAAATGCTTGCAGTGTTTGGGAGCTTTTGTTTAAATATTTTCGAACCTATTACTGCAGCAGATCCAGTACCAGATTTTGTTTTGGACCCGTCGGTGAATATGTTTAAATTGTCTGCGTTTTGTATTTTTATTCATGTGAATAATGTCTTGTAGAAAGTCGTTGATAGTGGATCAGTCTTTTTCATTTTTGATAGTGATAAATTTATACTAAAATTCTTAAGTTCCCAAGGAGGGAACGTCAAGATTTCATTTCTGTGAGTAGGAGCTTATCGAATGTGTCGGGTCTGTCTGTTCTCGAAAAGGCTTATAATCAAGGGTTTTTGTTTAGGTCGTTTTCTGTTATATAAGTCATGGTATTGGTTGTCCAGAAAGCAATTTACACATGGTGTAATTAAACATTGGGATTTTTTGAAGAAATTTAATCCCAAGATTTCACGTCTGAGCTCCAATGGAAGTTCGCCGGACTCAACGTAAATACTTACAGTTGGGCTTGATCTGTATGCTCCTGTTGCAAGTCTTATACCCGCTATACCGGTTAATTTAAAATGGAGCTTTACTCTGAAAATAAATATATATGTGCCGTACCAGCCGTTATTTAACTTAAAGGATCATAAAGAAACACGGTAGTCATGATTCCCGTCCAATGAGAAATATTTTTTTTTTTAGAAAAAAACGTATTCGGTTCATTAGAAGTTACAGTTTTCTCCGGAATTAAATTACTTATTAAATAAATATAAATATTATTTTTGTAATAAACAGCTGACTCATTTTTTTTTAAAAACTAATGTATGTTTAAACCAGACCATTTACGTTCCGATTTGCAGTACGACGAGTGGTCCGACTTCCGAAGTTGGGTGGAAGAGTCGGAACATTTAGAGGGACGACTCGAAGGTCCGACATCCGACTGGTGGCGGAGTTGGAGCGTGAGTAGGGGAGTCAGATCAAAGTCGTCCTACTTACCTCGGTCAGTGCTTAATCTTCGGGCATCTTCGGTCTCCACTCGATACATTTTTCTGCTACAGACTAGAACTAAAGTTGGATAGCAAGTCGGAGCTTATAGTCCTACTAGGTCGTACTGCAAGTCGTAATGTGAATGGCCTGCTAACATAAATTTTATGTTTATTTTGTATCTACATAGTTAGTTTAAACAAATAATTAAGGATTACAGCGTATACTATCCATCTCAGGAATGTGCTCAGTTATACAGCGCGGTTCATAGGGAGGAACCCCGCTTATAAGGTTGATCTCATGAAACAATCCGGAAGTGCCGACTAGAAAATTTTGCGTTTCAGAACCCCTAGAGACCGAAAATGACGGTATATATATATATATATATATATATATATATATATATATATATTTATGTGTGTGTATATATATATATATATCGTAATAAAAAGGTTATAACAAATTAACGAACGAAAAGTCCTGCGAAATATCACCAAGATAAACTGACCGCTGGAGAATGCCGTACTTACATCCAATATATATATTTGTCTGTTCACTCATTTCTGGCTTCCCTAATGGTCCGATTTTGATGAAATTTGGTACAAAAATCCGTCGTCAAATTTGAAAGATCAAGATTGTTAACCAGCAAAATCCGCCCACTGGAAGATGGCGTTTGGGGCGAAATTCGCACAAAAAAAATCGTAACGATTACGTTTTTGAGTTCATATGCTTGTAAGTACTCGTTTTATAGGATTCTTGGTAAAGGAAAACGAATGAAACCATTTTCAAGGCGATAGCTTTAACCGTTTTCGAGAAAATCGGAAACATAGTTTTTAAATACCGTTTTTGGTTTGGGTACTTAGAATCATGGGATTCAGTTGAAACATTTTCTGTATGTTCTACTTTCATTAAAACTAATATGTTGAAATTTTGGTTACGTTTGGAGTTAAGGAAGGGTTAGAATAAAATATTTTATTAACGGACATAAAAAGTTTTGGTAACTTTGTATACTTTCCTTAATATCTCGAAAAAGGTTGAGAATCTTGGTAAACGGAAGAATACCATTAAAAAGCTTAGTAAATGCTCTACAAAAAAGGTTCTGATAAAAGTTTTGATTAGGCGAAGTCAATCGGGTGCTTAAAACTTTAAAGTAATTGATTTCGCTTATTCGAACTGTTCTTTTCGTCTGTTTTTATTCCTTGTTATTTTTTAATTGCTTATAGTTGGATAATGTACTTGATAATAAATCAGGTTAAGAAAAATAAGAAAAACAATTTAATGTTAGAGAGATTGTAAATAGCAACTTTAAGAGTAAATGTAACTTGTTTTAAAAGTTCAAGAAAATAGGTTTTGGCCAATGGGCCTTTTTCCCTATCGGTCTTTCAAGACATGTAATCAAGAACAAAATAATTATAAAAAATACTGGATGTATTGTGTAATTTTCGAGTAAAGATGTATATATATATATATATATATATATATATAATGTTAGAGATATGGATTTCCAAGATATTTTTAGGGATCTTGTCGATGAGACAAACAAATTTGTGCTTATGCCAGCCTAGTCTAAATTTTATCTTTACGTGAAATTAAACAATTTCTTCAGCTAAAGAGGTGTTAAGGATGATGAAAAATCAATAAAAAATGTAATGAAATAAGGCCGAAATTATTTGTTGACATTGCATTAGCGAATCATTAAGGAGTGCTAATCGCAAGTTAATTCCCACGTCTTCATATCACTAATGCGCCCATCACCGGAAGAACATTCTCCCCAACTGCAGGAGCTTGACCGCACAGCAGGTGGTCTTGAGAACAACGCCCCGGGCGGCGCGTCCACCAAAACACTGCCATTATCATCTGTTCCATGATTGATAAGAAGCCGTATCATAGCAACAGTTTACATCTCCCCGTCTCACCTGCCGGTATCAGTCACTGCTAATCGACTCCGGGACGGACTAGAAAACTAGCCGGTGCTATTTTCGTGGCTAATAGCTCGTCTCTTGGGAGCATCTTGTATCCCTCAAGGTGACACCTAATCACCTGTTTGTGCTCAATCGGTGGTAATTTGGTCGGGCTAACACCTGTTGTATGATTACACGCTGGCAATCTCCTTTAATGATGATGTTCGCTTAAAATACCAAATGTGTCAAGAAATTATTAATTCTGCTTGTAGACATAGGAGTAATGTGGGTTTTAAAGGCAATAATGTGGCTCAGTACCTGTCTGATTATGGAGGAAATTATTGAAGCACTTTATTTGGCGAACAAAAGAACCATCTATGACCCTATCTATACTCTTGGGGGTGAAACTAGATCAAAAGAACCATCTATGAGCCTATATACAGGGTGTATCCCAAGAAGATGACAATACTCTTGGGGGTGAAACTAGATCAAAAGTACCAACTATGAGCCTATATACAGGGTGTATCCCAAGAAGATGACAATACTCTTGGGGTGAAACTAGATCAAAAGTACCAACTATGAACCTATATACAGGGTGTATCCCAAGAAGATGACAATACTCTTGGGGGTGAAACTAGATCAAAAGTACCAACTATGAGCCTATATACAGGGTGTATCCCAAGAAAATGACAATACTCTTGGGGGTGAAACTAGATCAAAAGAACCATCTATGAGCCTATATACAGGGTGTATCCCAAGAAAATGACAATACTCTTGGGGTTGAAACTAGATCAAAAGAACCATCTATGAGCCTATATACAGGGTGTATCCCAAGAAAATGACAATACTCTTGGGGTGAAACTAGATCAAAAGAACCATCTATGAGCCTATATACAGGGTGTATCCCAAGAAAATGACAATACTCTTGGGGTTGAAACTAGATCAAAAGAACCATCTATGAGCCTATATACAGGGTGTATCCCAAGAAAATGACAATACTCTTGGGGTGAAACTAGATCAAAAGAACCAACTATGAGCCTATATACAGGGTGTATCCCAAGAAAATGACAATACTCTTGGGGGTGAAACTAGATCAAAAGTACCAACTATGAGCCTATATACAGGGTGTTTCCCAAGAAGATGACAATACTCTTGGGGGTGAAACTAGATCAAAAGTACCAACTATGAGCCTATATACAGGGTGTATCCCAAGAATATGACAATACTCTTGGGGGTGAAACTAGATCAAAAGTACCAACTATGAGCCTATATACAGGGTGTATCCCAAGAAGATGACAATACTCTTGGGGGTGAAACTAGATCAAAAGTACCAACTATGAGCCTATATACAGGGTGTATCCCAAGAATATGACAATACTCTTGGGGGTGAAACTAGATCAAAATAACCATCTATGAGCCTATATACAGGGTGTATCCCAAGAATATGACAATACTCTTGGGGGTGAAACTAGATCAAAAGAACCATCTATGAGCCTATATACAGAGTGTATCCCAAGAAGATGACAATACTCTTGGGGGTGAAACTAGATCAAAAGTACCAACTATGAGCCTATATACAGGGTGTATCCCAAGAAGATGACAATACTCTTGGGGTGAAACTAGATCAAAAGAACCATCTATGAGCCTATATACAGAGTGTATCCCAAGAAGATGACAATACTCTTGGGGGTGAAACTAGATCAAAAGTACCAACTATGAGCCTATATACAGGGTGTATCCCTAGAAGATGACAATACTCTTGGGGTGAAACTAGATCAAAAGAACCATCTATGAGCCTATATACAGGGTGTATCCCAAGAATATGACAATACTCTTGGGGGTGAAACTAGATCAAAATAACCATCTATGAGCCTATATACAGGGTGTATCCCAAGAATATGACAATACTCTTGGGGGTGAAACTAGATCAAAATAACCATCTATGAGCCTATATACAGGGTGTATCCCAAGAAGATGACAATACTCTTGGGGGTGAAACTAGATTAGATTAGAAACTTTATTAGATTTATCCTTGTTCCTTTGGAATATTTTTACTTTTTCGTTCTAGAATAAAAATTGCTGCTTCCAGACTATTGCCCTTGAGAAAAGAGGTCCCTTGAGTTTCCGTTTGTCAGACACAGCGCCGCCATTATTATTATTTTTTTTTTTTTTGAAGAATTGAAACGTGTTTTTTTATACTTTAACATCCCATATAAAACGTTTGATATAAGGAATTGAAAAATGTTGATTTATGTGCTATTTATAATTTCAGGAAAATTATTTCGATTTTGATCGCAAAAGGTAGTTTTACCCTTTAATTTTTTATATACCCTCAATCCATAATTCCGCTCCATTACCATCGGAGAAGAGATCCTACATCTTGAGAAAGACTTTCCCATGAAAGCAAGGGCGTAAATATGCGTAGTAAGGTTGCGTGCTCGACCCAATCCCTGACGATGTGTTAATAACAGTGCACCTGTTTCCCTGGGCGTCACACCAAGCCCTTACAATAGGACCATCTCGAGGGCTGCTTCCAGATCCCAAAACCCAGGCCTTTCTCATGGTAATTCCAGTCGTACCTTACAGAAAGGAGTTAATTCGTCGACAAATGTTTTCATGAAACAACCCTTTTATTTTGAAGCCGTTTGTTGACGGGATCGCCAGACGGTTGGCTACCATTAGTTTTTCTCTATTGATACATATTTTTTTTTTTCTACCTACTTTCCAATGATAATGACTGGTGTCGATTTGCGTTTGTATTATAATTCTAAGTTCTTGTTTCCCATTATTATTATATGTTCACTCGTAACAGAATCTCTTGTAAAAAGGAAATAGTCCTTACAAAACTACAAATTGAACATACAATACAATTCGATCAGTGACAAAACAAGACTTAAGATAAGCATAGACTTCATTAACTATAAACCAAGCCTTAAAAAAAGTACTTAGAATAATCTAAACTTGATGATTAGCTTAGATTAGATAATAAATATAATTTAGATGGGCTAAGGTTACGCATTTATCAGCGTATTTAGATGGGCTAAGGTTACGCATTTATCAGCGTATTTAGATGGGCTAAGGTTACGCATTTATCAGCGTATTTATATGGGCTAAGGTTACGCATTTATCAGCGTATTTAGATGGGCTAAGGTTACACATTTATCAGCGTATTTAGATGGGCTAAGGTTACGCATTTATCAGCGTATTTAGATGGGCTAAGGTTACGCATTTATCAGCGTATTTAGATGGGATAAGGTTACGCATTTATCAGCGTATTTAGATGGGCTAAGGTTACGCATTTATCAGCGTATTTAGATGGGCTAAGGTTACGCATTTATCAGCGTATTTAGATGGGCTAAGGTTACGCATTTATCAGCGTATTTAGATGGGCTAAGGTTACGCATTTATCAGCGTATTTAGATGGACTAAGGTTACGCATTTATCAGCGTATTCCTGCAGTCAGGGAATGGCTCAGATTCGGCTAACAAGGAAACATACCCAAGTGTCCGTAGCCGATTTTTTTTAAACTTTGTGTATTTATAAAACACGTGTAAATAATCGATACGTATTTTTTTATATTGGCCCAATCGCACGTTTAAGGGGTGAAAGCACCATTCCAAAGTACACTTCAAATATTCTAACAGTGGTGGGGTCACCGATTTGGACCATTTTTTTTTTCTTCTGGTGATTCTACATCTTGTCCGAGCATTCCGTTTAATACGCCTTAGCGTGCACCTACACTGGACCCGTTCCGATCCGATCCAATAGCCACCGACTGTCGGAAGAAAAACAAACACATGCATCTCAATGGAGGTGCCTACATTGGTCCCGACCCGATCTAATCCGGTCCAATCCAACGGCCACCGATTCTTGGCATTTCAAACTTGTTTGTTTCTCTACCGATTTCGGACCGACTTAGTAAAATGGCGCCAACCCACATATTGTGTTTCATAAATATCTACAGGTTCTAAATCTTAACCGATTTCAATGCATTGTTTTTTATATCAAAGGAAATAACATTTAGAACAACTTTGTCAATTCAAATTTTTGTTTTACTTTCCCTTGCTTATTAAATTGTGTGGAAAGATGTTTATAACCATCCAACGTCTATAATCTTCCAATGATTATAACCTTGTAATGTTTATAACCTTCCAATGCTTATAACCTTCTAGTTACCTTTCTTATAAATAATTTTAAAATATGAATACCAATACTTCTCTTACCTCCAACATTCAACCTAATTAGTTTCTATGCTTATTAGATGGTATTTCTTAAATGAATCTCTCATTTTCACTTCACTACGAGGTCATTACTGACGAGCTGTGACTAGATCGGATCGGATCGGGTCGGCCCTCACGTCGGCCGCTGTAGATCAAACGAAATCGGATCGGAGCGGATCGGGGGAAATACGGGTCCAATCTTGGTGCAGCATCAGGAGCCAAGAAATAAAATAAAATAGGATGGAAATGCTTTTTTTTATATATCGAGTTTAGAAAATGATATCGACATGATTCTTTCGCCAGTTTCATTGTTTTATAGAGCAGATAAAAGGAAAAATACAATCGTTGAACAATAATATATATTTCGTCAAATAAATTCAAAAACATGCTCACGTTTTCAAGTAAACTAGCATTATACATTCTTCTACACCAAAAATAATAGCAGATTTAAAATCAACACCCCAAGAAAGCCCAATGGGGCAAGTATCATCGAAAACAAAATATAATGCTTTTTTCCTCTCTGGAAGAGTCTCTTGTATCTCTCGGTAGAGGTTATTACTAATTTTTAATTTATTTGATGAAATATAAATTATTTTTCAACGATTTTTTTTGTATTTTTTCTTCAATCTACTCTCTAAAACAAATGAATTGGTGAAAAAATCGATATAATTTTCTAAACTCGATATATAAAATAAAGCGTTTTCACTATATTTCATTTGATTTCTTAGCTCCTAAGGCGCATTGGAAGGATCGCTCGGACATGTGTCGACTATTTTTCGATGTAGAATCACCAGAAAAAAAATGGTCCAATGACCCCCTTCACTGTATACTCCCCTTGATAGAATATTTGATGTGTACTTTGAATGGGTGCTTTCACCCCATAAACGATACGCGATTGGGCGGATATAAAAAAAATACGTATCAATTATTTTCTCGTGTTTTATAAGTACATAAAGTTTACAAAAAAAATCGGCTATGGACACTTGGGGATGCTTCCTTGTAAGAAAAAAACGTGTTTTTAGGTGTTAACTTATTTACTTTTAGCACTTTCCTCCGAAGGAAAGTAGCTATTGAGGTTGGACTCATGACGGAATTTTTGAAAAATTTCTTCAAATCTTTATCGATCCTACCTCGCCTCGTAGACACCGAAAATGACCCCCGTTAAAATTTATATATATATCTATATATATATATATATATATATATATATATATATATATATATATATATGTGTGTGTGTGTGTGTCTGTTAACACGATAGCGGCCAGAGTTTTTGTTTTTTCGTCACGAAACTTGGTATATAGCATTCAATTAGCAAACGATTGAACGAGTTCGTTAACCACCAAAGTCGGTCCACCGGAAGGGGGGGTTTACCCCGAACCCAAAACACTATTTGACTATGTCAGCCGTAATATTTGTTATATTTCAACGAAACTTGGTATTCGTAGTGGTAATATAGAGAGAAAAGTGAGATATAAAAATGAACTAAATCGGTTCATTAGAAGGGGGGGTTTACTCCGGACCCACAATACCAATTCGCCACTACCAGCCGTGATTTTTGGTATATTTCGACGAAACTCGGTATTCGCAGTGGTAATCCACAGGTAAATACGTGTTGTAAAAATAAACTAAATCGGTTCATTAGCAGGGGGGGGGGGGGGGGGTTACTCCGGACCCACAATACCAATTCGCCACTACCAGCCGTGATTTTTGGTATATTTCGACGAAACTCGGTATTCGTAGTGGTAATCTACAGGTAAATATGTGTTGTAAAAAAATAAAAATGTGTTGTAATAAAAATTCCTAATATACTCATAGCGGTCGTAATTTCTGCTGTAATGTAACGAAACGCGGTATACGTCGTGGGTAACTCATGAGAAAGAAGTGTTGTAAAAATGAGCTGAATCGGTCAATCGGAAAGCGGGGGATAAATTTGTAATATATTTCAAAATAAAAGCCCGTCAGACGTAGGTTCACAAAGCCGCCGCAAGGAGCGCTTTCTACCACTAGAGTGACTGTATCCTGTTCCTGCGTTAGATCAAAATACGATAATATGAGGTTTTTTGTATTTATTACGTAGTGTAATAGGTACCATGTGTAAACATAACTCTGGAAGCAAATTAATAATTGATCAGTTACTCATTACAAATTTAAAAGATAACTATTCATGTTTTTATTTTATTTATGTAGGATATTTTAAGCAAATTGTTCTGGAAAGCAGTCTACACTACCCAAATTCTGAGGAAAGTGCTTAGTTATGCAGCTCCTGCATGACGGACTTTTATTTTATTGTTATTTTGCATAGCTGAACTGCACGCTGTAATAATCGCACTGTACAACATACCTAACACTGAACACAGAAACTACTCTATGTACCGACTCACTGAGCACGTTACTTGCATTACAAGACTTTTACAATTCTAATCCTTTAATACAAGAGATACACAGTAAAATTTCGTTACTGAACAAGACAGTCATTCTCTATTGGCTACCAGGACATGAAGACATCGGACTAACTACCCAAGTTGACTTACAAACAAAACTTGCAGGACGAAATGAACAACTGGAGATTGACAGCTTGACGTTCCAAGATTTGCACATGGAAATTAATAACAGAATAATGCAAATGTGACAAGATACACGGTTTAAATTTAGAGAAAAATAATTTAAGAGAGATTAAAGATACGGAATGAACTTCAAGCAGTAGATGTAAGAGACGAGAAAAAGTAGTCCTCTGCAGATTGAGGATAGGCCATTCCCTACTGACACACTCATACCTGATGACAGGACAAGACAGACTAATATGTCTATACTGCAACTTACTGACAGACTGTAAACCCAGGCAAAACTTTATTAAATTTATTTATATAACTATATTGTATTTATTTATTTATGTTTTCACCTTTATTTCCCCATTTTCTTTCCTTATCCTTCCTTTTAGCAACTTCCTTTGAAGGGTTGGTAGTTTAAGGGTTATGTCGTCTCCGGTCTAAGAGTATAATTAAATTGTGCGAGTTTAATGTTAGGACGGAGAGTGCTTTCAGTTTTGTCTGTTTGAGATGGAGTTGTGTTTTTAAAACTGTATTTTTTTAGAATCTATATAAGAACCAGATTCAGTCGTCCGTAAAAAAGAATGAAAAACGCGCATAAAAAATGTATTCATTTTAGCACTTTCCTCCGAAGGAAAGTAGCTATTGAGGTTGCACTCATGACGGAATTTTTGAAAAATATCTTCGAATCTTTATCGATCCTACCTAGTAGACACCGAAAATGACCTCCGTTAAAATTTATATATATATATATATATATATATATATATATATATATATATATATATATATATATATATATATGTGTGTCTGTTAACACGATAGCAGCCAGAGTTTTTGTTTTTTCTTCACGAAACTTGGTATATAGCGTTCAAATAGCAAACGATTGAACGAGTTCGTTAACCACCAAAATCGGTCCACCGGGAGGGGGGGGTTTACCCTGGACCCAAAACACCAATTTGACCTTACCAGCCGTAGTTTTTGTTATATTTCAATGAAACTCGGTATTCGTTATTTTGATCTAAAGAGAGAAATACGTTGTAAACATAAACTAAATCGGTTCATTAGAAGGGTGGGGGGGTTTACTCCGGACCCACCTTACCAATTTACCACTGCCAGCCGTAATTTTTGTTACATTTCAACGAAACTTGGTATTCGTTGTGGTAATCAACAGAGAAAAATTGGTTGTGAAAATAAACTAAATCGGGTTATTTGGAGGGGGGGGGGGGTTTACACCGGACCTAAAGTACTAATATACTCATACCGGCCATAATTTCTGCTGTATTGTAACGAAACGCGGGCATCTCATGAAAAAGACGTGTTGTAAAAATGAAGTAAATTGGTCTATTGGAAAGGAGGGTTTACTTCAAACTCTGTTTCATTAGAATTAGACCGTCAGACGTAGGTTCCCAAAGCCGCCGCGAGGAGCGCTATCTCCCACTAGGGGTACTGTATCCTGTTCCTGCGTCAGATCAAAAGACGGAATGTGAAGGTTTTGGGTATTTATTAAGTAGTACAGTATCATGTATTAACATAACTCTGGAAGCAAATTATTTACAAAATTAATAATTGAACAGTTCTCATAAGAAATGTAAATGAGCAGAACTATTCACGTTTTTATTTTATTTATATAGGTTATTTACAGCAAATTATTCAGTAATGTAGTCTACACTACAAAAATTCCGAGGAAAGTGCTTAGTTATGCAGCTCCTGCGTGACGGACTTTTATTATTTACTAGCTGTTACCAGTGTGCCATGCTGATCTGATTGATACCTGGTTGTCTATACCCAGTTACGAAAATCGGTCAAACGATGTGAATTTGTTTTAGTTCATAATGATACGGGCAGAGGCCAGCACAACAGCACTTCATCTAACAGCTGACAGAAGCCAGTAGTTTCGATTCAAAATGGCCGTCAGTTATTCGTCAGTTCAGTGTTCCCAATTTTTCTTGAACAAAACTTTCGACCTTTTGACCAAATTTTGAAATTTGACTGTTTTGACCTATCCTAGGAGATTTCTCGTATCAAGATTTGTATAAGGAACAAACAAAGAAATAAATAAACAGACAGACACGTGATTTTTATATATATAGATATATATTATTATTTTTTTATATATATATTTGTTTTGTCATTACTTTTAAGATGATTAGTCATTCATACTTCTTTTTTTTTCTTCTTTTTTTTTCTTTATTTTTTTCCTATTTCTTTTGTTTATTTTTTTTTCTATATATATTTTTATTTTTTTTAATACATAATAGCGATTACGCTATATTTATTAGGACCATCGACTTTACCACTTACTAACACTAACAATGCTTTCTTATACTATACTTCTAATAGCAATCTAAAATGACTAAACTATTAATATATATATATATATATATATATATATATATGTACATATAAACACACACAAACATACATATATACACATTTATACACACATATACCTTTGAAGGAAAGTAGCTATTGAGGTTGCACACATGACGGAATTGTTGAAAAATTTCTTCAAATCTTCATCGATCCTACCTAGTAGACACCCAAAATGACCTCATTAAACTTTATATATATATATATATATATATATATATATATATATATATATATATATATATATGTGTGTGTGTGTGTGTGTGTGTGTGTGTGTGTGTGTGTGTGTGTGTGTGTGTGTGTGTGTATAAATTCTCTCATAGTTATTATGTAGCACCGGTGACTATATGTTTTACAACTATTTATTGGTTATTGTTTGTTGTATACTTTTCATGACACTCCTCTCCCGGAATCTAACGAGGTTCGATATCTAGGGTTATACCTTGACAGCCGACTGACATGGAACCCTCACACGAGACTGAAAAGACAGCAACTGAACAAACGATACGGACTACTTAGACGACTCCTTGGACCTTCATCTAAATTATCGATACAGAACAAACTAACGATATACAAAACAATCATTCGACCAATATGGACATACGGACTTGAACTCTGGGGATCTGCAAAACCATCCAACATCAACAGAATACAGGCATTCCAGTCAAAAGAACTTCGTAAAATTGTAAGTGCCCCTTTCTACGTATCCAACAAAAACCTACACAATGACCTCAACATCTCATTTGTCCTTGACCTTGCTAAAACCCGATTCCAAACGTTCCACTCCAAATTGTCTTACCATCCTAATCCTGAAAATTGTACAAATCCGTTTTTGTCAAATTGTACATAATCTGCATGAACAGACTTGATTATTGTACTACAAATAATTGAACAGATTTCAAATAAATAAATGAAAAAAAAAAAAAAAAAAAAACTTTTCATGAATCCTCATTGTCGCAGTTTAATCGCCTGAGTTACGATAAACTATTAATAAAAATAAATAAATAAAGGAACTCGTTCATGTAGCAGGCTCTTAAAATATGTTAATATAAATAAATATTCATAATCTCCAACATTCTTCGAAAAAATCAAAATTGAAAAAAAAAAAAAAAATGCCACAGAAATCCCTGAAAATCCTTAAATAGCAGAGTGTATCATAACTAATAGACCGAGAGCTAGCAACGCACTTTTCATGAAGTGTTTTATGGACCCTGAAATTTTTCTATAATGTACCTTTGGGGTATACAAGAAGGTAAGTATGTGTTTCCTGGACATACCTTGGAACACCAGGTACTGCGCATAGGGGAAAGGTGCAAAACAATATTGCCCAAAAGTAGAGTTTTATTTAGATGCCAACTATTATTAATGAAAAAAATGGCAAATTAAGACAATTTTCAAATTAATAATAAATAACGCAGGCACTTTTAAGGGGGCTAAAATGATGATAATAATAAAAAAACTAAGTACCTAGTTTTTATTTTTAATATTAAATGAAGTGCTTTATTCAGGCTGCGATTTAAACAGCGTCTTCAGTAAACATATTTCAAAATAATTACAAAAGGGCGGACACTTTTGTGGGGTATAATTATCAGGAAACATAAAAAAAGTCCGACTCGCAGGAACTGCAGCATCTTAGCGCGGTTCCGTTCATGTCCCTAGTGCCATTTGATAAGCTTAGAAAAGAAATAAACTTATTTTTTTTATATATCTCGTGAAAATTGTCAAAATCCTCTCGAACATCTCGAATAAAAGTGATATTAAGGCGTCAGGGACACCGACAGTAGCTAACTTTTACACAGAAGCGGAAATTACAGAATCTGGCTCTCATTCTAAAGCAAAGCTCTATAAATCAATACAAAATATGCCTAATAAAGCCTTTCTAGAGGATACAGAAGCATGGGCGTATATGAGGGGGGGGGGGGGGGCTGAGGGGGCTGCAGCCCCTCCCGAAATTTTGAATTGATGATAAAAACTTCTCGTAAAACCCTTAAAAATAAATTAAATAAGATCACTTAGTTCATAAAACATATTTTATTTTACGTGCAATAGCGTTTTAGTTGCCTAAAACTATTCCAAGCTCTAAATATTTAGTATTCCATACCCTGGAAATGGTCTCAGCCCCCCCCCCGAAATTGTTTTTATATACGCCCATGTACAGAAGGATCAAGAAGAAGTACACAAGATTGAGTAGAATACCCTGCCTAATATAGCCTATATAGAATAATATGCCGAATAAAACGTATCTAGTAAATACACAAGGACAAATAAAAGTCTTGACGAATAACAAGTCAAAAAAAAAACTTTATTTAACAAAGTTTAGTTGCCCAACTACAATAGAATAATATACCTAATTAAGTCTACGGGGTAGACACAAATGGACCAAAAACAAGTCTTGTGGAATATTGATTTTTTTCTAATTAAATACTTTTTATCAATATTTAGTATATAACCTTTGTTGAAAATTATTGATTGCTAATTGATGAATCGGTTTACAACTAAGTAGTCTTTATGAATATTTAGTATATAACCTTATGTTTGGATCTGAGTTTTTGGGGTGCTCTCCGCCTAGGCTTTGTATTTGTGTCGGCAGATACCTGGGGTATATTTACAGCTCTTGAGGATTAACTCTTAGCAGGTAAATTTCCTGCGGCCCCATTGTGTTCTACGGGCATTGAACCGCCATATAAGCTCATAGTATCTAACCGTTGTGAAGTTTATTTTTTGGATTTAGGACTTAATATACATATGTAGACTAAATCATAGCAAGAAGTAATCCTCCGTCGTCGGTTCTTAACTATGTAGACTCGCTAATGTTATCCAATCTTAGATACATTCTATTTAAAATCCACAGCAAAAACACGACATTTCATCAGAATCCCCTGCTGAATAAAACTTATATAGAATAATATGCAAAATAAAGCCTATCTAGTGGATAAAAATAGAGGAAAAAAGCCGTTCGTGGTGGTAGAAAATCTTAAAAGTATTTCGCTCAGAAATCTCCGAAATATTGTCACTAATTTTACGTATCCTGTTTTATAGCCAAATAGATTTATATTCTATAATCAATAAGAAAAACCTACCAACAATAAAAAACTATGGGTAACAGATGAAAATAGGGAATACCAAGAATAATTCTAAAGAACGAAACCAACACCAGTACTGTAATCTAGATATTCATACGGCATCATCGAATTCTAACAAACAAAATATTGATTCTAATTATACGTATCCTGTTTTATTGACAAATACATTTGACTACTATAAGCAATTAAAAACACTAGGGAATATGCCAAAGAACTCGGAGTAGGAGCCTCGGCAGTTTCAAGACATTTGAAGGAAATCGACAAATCCAAAGCTGACATTACTTCGCTTATTCAAAACTTTCTTTAGAACCTTTCTTGTAGACCATTTAGTAAGCTTTCGAATGGTAACCTTTCGCTTCAAGATTTTCAACCGTTTTCGAGATATTAAGAAATTATACGAAGTTCCCAAAACTTTTCATTATTTCTGACAACAGAAAATTGGTCTCATTTTACCTATCCTGTTTTACACACACATACATTTTCCTTACAAATACAACATAAGAAATTAAAGAAATAAAAAGCAATAAAAACCCAAGGGAAAGAGACAAAAATTACAAAAAGAACGACAAAAACCCGTTCATAAGAACAAAACAGACGTATTTGAAGTTTTAAGCATTTATTTCTCCGATTGACATAACCTAATCAAAAATAGTTTTAGATTAATTTTTGTAGAGAATTTAGTAAGCTTTCAAATAGTTTCAATCCACTTACCACGATTTCCCAACCGTGTTCGAGATATTAATGAAAGTATACGAAGTTTCCAAAACTTTTCATGTCTGTTCATAAAATATTTTATTCTAACCCTTCCTTAACTCCAAACGTAACAAAACTTTCAACATATTAGTTTTAATGAAAGTAGAACATGCAGATAAAGTTTCAACTGAATCCCGTAATTCTAAGTACCCAAACCAAAAACGGTATTCAAAAACTATTTTTCCAATTTTCTCGAAAACGGTTAAAGCGATCGCCTTCAAAATGGTTTCATTCGTTTTCCTAGCCCAGGAATCATATAAAACGAGTACTTACAAGCTTATGAACTCAAAAACGTAAGCGTTACGATTTTTTTTGCACGAATTTCGCCCCAAACGCCATCTTCCAGTAGGCGGATTTTGCTGGTTAACGAACTTGACCTTTCAAATTGGACGAAGGATTTTTGTACCAAATTTCATCAAAATCGGACCATTCGTCTTCTATTTAGAGAGCGAACAGACAAATATATATATATATATATATATATATATATATATATATATATATATATATATATACATATATATATATATACAAATTTGAACCACCGTTATTTTCGGTTTCTAGGGGTTCTGAAACGCAAAATTTTCTAGTCGGCACTTCCGGATTGTTTCATTGTATCAACCTTATAAGCGGGGTTCCTCCCTATGGGGGAGGGAGGAACCGCGCTAATAAACGTTGAATATGATAGACTACATTACACTGCGCGTAACCGTAAGAGTGCATGAGGCGACGGCGCAGTGTTGGCTGTTTTCTGTGCTCTCATTGGTTCTTGCTCACATGATCTTGTACAGCTGTTCCGGTTTTAATGGCAGCGCGAATAAAACTCTCATTTAATATTAGAATAAAAACAATTAATTTTTTTTTACGTGTTATACGCCTTAAATGTGTCTGCCATATTTATTATTCGTTGTAAAATTGTCTTTATTTTACATTAAATATAGTTGGCTTCTGAATAAAACTCTATTTTGGGGAAATATTTTGTTGTACCTTCCCCTATGAGCAGTACCTGGTGTTCCAAGGTATGTCCAGGAAACACATATTTACCTTCTTATCTACCCAAGAGGTACATTATAGCAAAATTTCAGGGTGCATAAAACACTTCATGAAAAGTGCGTTGCTGGCTCTCGGACTATGTTTGCTGTATTTTGTCTTACATGAATTTTTTCACCGAAAAAAATGTAATGTGTCAACCAAGAAGGAGGAAACGAAACAGGCCTACCTCCTTAAAAAAATAATTAGGTCATTTTTGAATTATTTAAATTCGACACCAGGTGCATCGGAAGGATGTCCGGCCCGCTACTGTTTGATAAATTCATATCAGCATATATATTAATGGGACGTCGTATAATAATATTTGCGACATGGAGTGAAATTATAAAAAGAAAGGACATTATCTTGATTTCGAATTAACATATCGACGGAATTTATAATTTCTCCTTTCTTCTTTCTCTAGAAATTACCTTATTTGTCCATTCTAATTTATGCATTCCGGGATGAGGTGCCGAACATACTCGTGGTAATTAATTCGGCTTACAGGTGGTCTGACCAGTCTATCTTTTCGTCAGGTTACTGTCACCATGCGTCAGGCCGTCATAATTACGCGAGCTTAATTGATATTTTTATGACGGCTATGTCAGCATTCAACTTATGTTCTATATATTAATAATTAATAATCAGATTATTCCGTAAGTAGAAATAATTAAATAGTTTTCGGTAATAAAAGATTTTTTTTTTTTAATTTTTTTTTTCTTTATTTTTTTTTTTTTTTTACGGCGCATCTACATCTAGGTCATTAGCACCGACATCCAGGGTGCAGCGAGGAATTTTACCAGCGAGCCGTGGGATGATAAAATTCCTGCCGGAGGTTGGGAATCGAAC
This sequence comes from Gonocerus acuteangulatus, assembly GCA_946811695.1. Taxonomy (NCBI): domain Eukaryota; kingdom Metazoa; phylum Arthropoda; class Insecta; order Hemiptera; family Coreidae; genus Gonocerus; species Gonocerus acuteangulatus. The sequence continues at coordinate 63,333,627 of OX328131.1, forward strand.
CCACCATCTCCCGCTTATGAATCCAAGGCGCTAGCCACTAGACCACGGGAGACCCCTAATTTTTTTAATATTTAATTATTTGTGAGCACCCGCATCGAAAGCGATTTGCTCAGATACAGATATAAAATGGAATTACATACATGTTCCATAGTAATTATAAATCCTTAATGATTAACATTTTACATAATAATTTTTTTTTTTTTTTTTTATTTTTTTAGGAATACGTTTATTTAAAATCTGGACATTTGGAGAGTACATTAGTTAAGTTTGCTCTCAAATATAAATAATAATTATATACAGAAATTGATTAATGCAGAGTTGAAATACAAAAGAAATAAAAAACAAATAAGCATATAAAAAAAAAAGAAAAAAGTACATAAGAAACAAAATAAACAAAAAAATGAATAGGAAATAACAATAAAAATAATAACACAATAATAATAAAGATAATAAAACAATAATAATAAAGATAATAACACAATAATAATAAAGATAATAAAACTTTTGGAAGGAGCCAATCAATACTGGCACTTCCTACTTAGAATAATGTTTTGTCCTTATTCAGTTAATTGATCAGGAGGCCAATGTCTCTTGAGCCTTCTAAGTGGGGTTTTGGGGTAAGTTTGGAAGGGAAGTGTTTGTGCTCTGGGATTGGGATGAAAGGACAGTTTGGAATGAAAGGTTAGGAAGCGGGATTTTGCCACATAATAATTAGTTGTATTATTTACACAATAGTACAATTATGCAATTTTAAATATGTTATTTATTTAATTAGTGTTCCGCTTTTTTAGCGATTACACAAAAATATCTATCTAATTATATAATTAGGTTTATGAATAAAAACAGCTAGAAAACAAATAACTTTATAGAAACTAAACATTTTCAACAAGACTCATAAAAAATAAAAATAACATAGAAAACAGTTCCTATGTACAGTATGTCTATACATAATCGCAACAGTTTCTATGTACAATCTAGGTTCTATGGATTATATGAATATACATAGGAACAATAGCTCCCATTTACAATCACAGTTACATAAGGAGGATCCTATGTATAATAACGACATGATGAATATATCACGTCTTGTGTGATTTTCATTCATAAAAGATTTAAAATCAGCAGGAGTTTAGGCTAGTTAGTCATTCATCATTTTCCTTAATATTTGAGATAGGTCGAATAATCGTGGTAACACGAAGGTAACCATTCGACAACTTGCTATTTTTTTTACAAAAACGGTTCTGAAGTAATTTTCGATAGGTAGATCTCATTCAGAGAAATTGTTGCTTAAAATTCGAAATGGTCAGTTTCGTTTTTTGGACGTTTTTATTGTCTCTGTTCGCCTGAATTTTTAATTGTCTGTTTTTATTAATTACATTTAAGAATGCAATGATTATTTTAGTAAAACAAGGTAGGAAAATGAGAAACATTGTTATCTTGTTTTGTATCTTAGAATGCGTTAATTTTCCTGACGTGGCGCTTAAAATGTCATATTGCTTCTCTTTGATATTTTATTCATTTATTTTTTCAAGAAATATCACGACCTACCAATAACTGCTTCTAATCCTTTGCTAATGACACTAGAGATATGAATGGAACCGCGCTAAGATGACGCAGTTCCTGCGTGTCGGAATTTTTCTTTAATTTTCAGGTCTACGAAGTGGCGTATCTTCTTAAAAATAAAATTTTAGTGCTACCTTATGGACAGAACGGACAGACCAGTTTGTAAATACTGCAGCACAGCACTTACAGTAAAACACATATTGACAGAATGCAGACAACGTAGTGATCTTGACATACCTTACGACATCCAGGAGCTACTCAAACTTACAGTATACACATAAACACTATACTAAATCTCCAACACATTAATGTCTACAACAAGATTTAACATACACACAAATCAACAAAATTTAATAATACATACATGAATGAAGATATGTATGTAAAGTTACGCACAAAATATTTTGTTGTCACTATTTTTTTTTCTCTTCAATGTTTGTTCTAGATTTACTCATTATTGTTTGTTGTTGGTTTATTTATTTTGGTAAATCTGAAGGAGAGCGTCCTCAGCTACGATTTTCTTCAAAGTTTGCACTATAACGTATTTTGATGCACTAAACACGAATCCGTTGAAAAAAAATCCCGCTCTCAACTAGGAAAGAAGTTATTAAAAAAAAAAAGTTCACTGTTATGAAGGTTAGGGAAGATTGCCTAGGACGACTTTTGGGCATAGAATTCTTTTCATTTCTGCGAGTTGGATTGACTAGGGGTTTTGATGTTTTCTTGAGCGAGCGGAAACGCATAGCACGTATGCCCAAAAGCGACAGTTTACGACCAAGTCAGCTACCACGGGTGAGTCTGAATTTCAATTACACTTCGTGATTAAGAACTATTGCGCATGCGCGTGTTTACATATAAGCTGTTTACCCCGTCTTTTATAACCGCCATAACAGTGAACTTTTTTTTTTAATAACTTCTTTCCTAGTTGAGAGCGGGATTTTTTTTCAACGGATTCGTGTTTAGTGCATCAAAATACGTTATAGTGCAAACTTTGAAGAAAATCGTAGCTGAGGACGCTCTCCTTCAGTTTTACCTTTATTTTTATCATTTTCATTCCCTTCTACATATTAGAGTAAGAATTTCCATATGTATGAAAGTTACATGACCATTTGTACATACGTTACAATGTTATAATCGTTATGTTACAATTGAAAGTTCGAATGGCCAAAGTTGTGACGCCTAAAATTATAAAATAAATATATTTTATTATTTAACTTATCTTGAAAAAGTTCTTTAGTGTAAAAATAACGTTTTTAGAATAAAAATTAAGAATAACTTGCCAAATTGTCAGATTGGACTCTATTGATTTTCTATTAGGCACTTTCACCCTTTTTTCAGCTGCTCAGTTTTCCACTGCTTAAAAGATCTTCCAGCTTAGAGAAAGGGTAGCAAATTACCTTCGGACTTTTTCAGCTGGGTTTTTATCATCGGTTGGTTTCTCTCATTCATAGGGCAGTTTAAGATTGATGTAATTTCTTCTGCCAGATCTTTCCGGGTGCGTCTTAGCGCTATTCCTTTCATATGCCTAGTGTCATTGGGAAAGCTTAGAAGAGAAACAGGTAATTTTTGGTTTTGATGTATGTACCACAATTTGATGTATGTACCAGGAAACTGACAGTGTCCTAAGCGGAAATGACACCTTTCGCTTTCTCTCATTATTTTTTTATTCTTTTTTTATACGAAATCCATGGTGCGGCTATATTATTTTTAGCATACATTAATAAGTGTCAATAAATAATGGATCCTTCCATCTACTATTTAGAGAAGGTTCCAGCGATTTCTCGAGAGAACAACTTGTTCTGAGACCGCTGTGTCTTTAGAACCCTTGGATATCCGAAGACAGCGTGCGGACCTTCTATTCATCTATAAATTATTACAAGGAGAGCTGGACTGTCCCGAACTCCTCGCATCAATCCCTTTACACGTTCCTCCAGTCAGGCTGAGAAGATGCAGCCAATTCGTACCGGTACAACACAAGACTCGGCACTCAGCATTTAGAGATGTAGTGTCTAGGTGTTGTAGGATTATTACAAGGAGAGCTGGACTGTCCCGAACTCCTCGCATCAATCCCTTTACACGTTCCTCCAGTCAGACTAAGAAGATGCAGTCGATTCGTACCGGTACAACACAAGACTCGGCACTCAGCATTTAGAGATGTAGTGTCTAGGTGTTGTAGGATTATTACAAGGAGAGCTGGACTGTCCCGAACTCCTCGCATCAATCCCTTTACACGTTCCTCCAGTCAGGCTGAGAAGATGCAGTCAATTCGCACCGATACAACACAAGACTCGGCACTCAGCATTTAGAGATGTAGTGTCTAGGTGTTGTAGGATTATTACAAGGAGAGCTGGACTGTCCCGAACTCCTCGCATCAATTCCTTTACACGTTCCTCCAGTCACGCTGAGAAGATACAGTCAATTCGTACCGGTACAACACAAGACTCGGCACTCAGCATTTAGAGATGTAGTGTCTAGGTGTTGTAGGATTATTACAAGGAGAGCTGGACTGTCCCGAACTCCTCGCATCAATCCCTTTACACGTTCCTCCAGTCAGGCTGAGAAGATGCAGTCAATTCGCACCGGTACAACACAAGACTCGGCACTCAGCATTTAGAGATGTAGTATCTAGGTGTTGTAGGATTATTACAAGGAGAGCTGGACTGTCCCGAACTCCTCGCATCAATCCCTTTACACGTTCCTCCAATCAGGCTGAGAAGATACAGTCAATTCCATCCTTTACAACACAAGACACGACACAAGGTGGCTTTGGAATGCTACGATTACAAAGACTTTTTCAATGGCGAAGTTTCCAAAAAATATATTAAATCAGTTGAAATTAGTTTATAGCTGTGAGATTTTATTTTATATATTTATTTTATTTTGTTTTTTCTTTCGATTTGTTTTTGTTTTGGGAGTATTGTTCTATATTTATTATTTTCAAATTTCTATATGACTACAATTTGATTGGCCGAGGCTGTAATTGTTGTAAGTGATAAATAAATAAATACTGTTCACTGACATGTGTACTTAGGCCAGCACAATTAATTATTGTACTATATAAATTGTACAACTAAACATGAATTTATGGAAAAAAAAAAGAAAAAAAAAAGAAGGAAAATCAGTGACATTTATGTCTGGAACGTGGACATTTCTCATCGCCATGTCCGAATTGCATAATAAGGTGTAAATCATAAGCGGGTTTTCCTCCTTATGGAGGAAGGAAGGAAACGCGCTAAAATGTTAACCAAATATATTCATAATATTCAAGGCCAGGATGTTACGAAACCTTTGATACATTCATTCCCATGAAATGAGAAAGTTTTAAACATCAACTCCAGTAGCTACTTAATTAAAATTTAAATGCCACTTTGTGCGATCATGGACCGAAAAATCTTTCTATTAATCCCCCTAAGAAATCCAATGGACCAGTAGTGTCTGAAAGACAAAAAAAAAAAAAAAAAATCTAGAACCAAACGCAGTAGGAGCCCAGTATTTGAATTAATTGATCTGTCAGTAGAGCTTAACTTGTTAGAGTAGACCCATCAGCGTAGCAAGTAGCTTTATTAAGATACTCTATCAACAGCCCACAGTTTAAGCATCGGAAACTCTACAATGATTAAAGGTTGGACATTCGGAAAATAAAAGGAACCAAAAAACCCAAGAAGCATTTTACTTTTTATTTTTTAAATTATATATACATATTGGGTTCTTTTTTTGTTCTTTGTCCGATCCATCAGAATGCGTCATAGGGCAAAGGTTTCGTCGGGCGGTTCCTTTTTATGCTCAACACGGTAGCAGGTTATTATTTGGACAGCATTTCTTTTGGCTTGTCTTGTATCTCTTTTATCTTGTGTGTTCTTGTTGCTTTATTTATTTATACATTTTTTTTTTTTTTTTTTTTTTTTTTTTTTTTTTACTAATCAGAACTGTCGAAGGAAGATTACAGAAATTATCACGCGCCAGCCAATGGATTCGGCGCTTTGACGTAGTTCTTTGAAAGGTCTGGAATGATAAGGAATCTAATGAGATTGTCTAGAATAAATTGGCTTTTCGACAGGAAAGGATCGGACAAAACGTGGGATTTAGGCTTTGTACAAACTCCGTCGTTATAAACATTTGGTGATCGTCGGGGTTCGGTCATAAAAAACCTTTTAAACAAACAATTTTATTTGGACCAATATATAGCTATTACATAGCGATTACTAAAGTATATAATTCTGTTTTCAAAGAAATGCCAGCTTCCAATAGTATTTAGTAATGTTAATGGTTGCAAAGGGGGGGGGGGGTTAAGGGGCCCGTGACGTTATTTGGACTGGGGCCCATAATTCCTCTTGGAGGCCCTGTGTTGATTAACAAAAGTTGTTAAGGTGAAAAGACCTTTCTAGACCAGAGGTTGCACAGGGGTTTGGTTCGGTGGGCTGGATTAGGAAACGTATTACAAGTGATTTAATATTGTCCAATCATAGAATTTACTCTCCTAGGCGTTAATGACCATAAGAGCTTGCGACACCATTAAACAAAACAATAAAATAAAAATATAGTCCGAAAACCGCATAAAGCTGGAGATCTCGTCCAACAGATGGCACACGGAGACCACAATTAAGTGTGGGAAAAAGAATCGGCAATCTTGCGCTGGGATTTGTGGGAGAGCTTCTAGATCATATGGCATCTCTTTTCTTTAGTCCTTTTGTTATGATTTATTTGGGACGAATGTCCAACACGAATATTCTGTTTGGAATCAACCGCACGGTTTCGCAACCATTTCTAACAACAATAATCAATCCAGCCTTAGGGAATTTGTAGGACATTCACCCCTAGTTTAATAGCGACTCAAAGAAATATCCAAAAACAGGAACCACATTTTTCTTTGTCTACAAAACTATCAATTTTTTTTTTAACTTCTAGCACATTGTTTCTTAAAATAGGGTCCGCGGAGCCCTGGGGGCGCGCCTAGCTATTACCAGGGGTCAGCCCCCGAAAATATTACATTTGTTTGTTTGAAATATTTAGGTTTGTCAGCGCCATACAGAGTAAACACGTCACACGAATCCCATTCTCTTGAGTTATGCTGAACTTTCCTTGAATAGCACTAATGTCAGGATTTTAAATTTATTTATTTTTATTAATTTTTTTCTCCTCTTTTTTTTTTTTTCTTAATGCCAAATTATTTATTTATTTAATGTGTTTCGTATTTTGTACGATAAACACACCGAGTTAAGTCTTCTAAGAGATCAGGAATTGATAATGCCAAATTAAGAGAACGTTTAATAAAAATTAAGTCTGACAACTCAAATTCAACAATAAATAAAACATAATTATTACAGAATTTCTAAATAAAAATTAATTATATCAAATTAAATAAATAATATTGCGATTACAAATTAAAAGATTTAAATAATATTAAAAAAAAACGAGGAAATAATAACATACGGATAAAAACAAAAGACTTGAACAACTAAATGTTAATATTAATTAAAAAAAAATATAACAAAATACTGAAATAAGCCAAATAATAATTATATGCACACAATAAAATCAAATTATAAAGAATAATCAACAATATATTATATTATTCGGTTATGCCTCGTTATTTCGAAAAATATTAAGTATTTTATCAACATAGGCTTGATAATTTCAAAGACCCTTTGTCACATTATCTAGGATATTCTGTTACAGGAGAAATGAAAATTTTCACTTAGGTACTTCATGGAAAATTATTTTTGTTGAAAAGAAAATAAGGATTTTACTTTATCATAATAATTATTATTAAGCATAAAACAAAGCAGCTTTGGCAGGTGTTTTGAGATCAAACCCATTGACTCCCAGAAAAGGGGCAATGCGTTAGGTCTAATTATGATCCTTTCGCAGAGATTGGGGCGGATTAATACTTGTACAAAATATGATTTACTTAAAATGGTAGTCTAAATGGCTTCGCGGGGTCTTCATTCTAAATTTATGGTACATAGAGGTTTTATTTTTATCAAACATACATAAGATTTATTAAACAGTGATGTCACCTAGTAACATCATGCTGTTTTAAGGGTGCCCCACTCACCCAAGGACACGAATATAGAGGTCACAAAGAAATAAATACCCACTGACGGCAATTTGGTAGGGACAAGTCATTTTCCCAGACCCGCTCGACTTCATAATGAATAGGAGCGCATATTTTTAGGGCAAAAATGAGTCCTCTTTTGTCGTTAGGATTGAGCAGGAAAAAAAAAGAGATAGAGAGATTTCCAAAGAGCTTTCGAGAGAGAGAGAAAGATAGGTACCAAGGATTTCGTGACGGTAGCTCGTTGAATGGGCGTAATAGGTCCGTCTCAGGCGACACCCGAAATATTGGGAAAATCGCCTTAAGCTATTGAATCACAAAAGGCAACCTTCTTCCATTCCCACACCTTCAGGCTCACGGGCCCAATTAGCAAAACCTCTGTCCTATGTCTGGGATTCGAACCGACAAAGTAGACATTCTGTCGTTGGGAGCTGTGAAAAAAAAAAATTGCTAAGAATAATGCAAAGGGTAAAAGGAAGCGTGGGAAAGTGATATTGGTGACAAAGAAGAATGTGAGTTCTAGGCCGATTGAATTTTTCAGACATTTAATTAGAAACAAATTCGTTTAGCGTGTTTCCTCGCTGTTATAAACAGACAACGCGATCCAAAAATTTCGACGTTTTATAAACCATAGATCACGGAAAAATCGCTCCATATATTTGTTTGATCACTGTCTCCAGTCAACAAAAATGTTGCGATTTTGATGACATTGTACAAAAAAAAAATACTTTATCAAGTTGGAACAAATACTAAAAAAGCTACCCTTCCAATCAAAATATTCCTGAAGCCGTCTGAATTCACTGATTTACAATTTGTAAATGGGTTTGAAAGACTGAATGCCTTAGTTAATATACATATCGTGTAATCTTTCAGAAGAATTTATATATATATATATATATATATATATATATATATATATATATTATATATATATATATTGATGTCAAATATGTAAAATTAACTAAATAGGGCGAGAAGCAATATGCAGGCAGCTCCTTCTTTCACATTTTTTCCAAATTAAAGAAAGCGTTGTTAAATTTATTTTCTTGATATTGGTTTCCATTTTCTTTATCTTATAACAACTCCATCTACTTATAAAATTAATGCCATAAGGACCCTATCCTACTTTTTTTTAGAGTAGTGGAGTAAGATTTAATGGTTTTGAGCTGCCTGCTTATTGGGCCACGTTCAATAAAAACCCAAAATTTAGCACCTTTTCGACAAAAAGTTTTTGACATTTTTAATTTAGGAAGCTGATATGACAATGCAAACAAAGTATGTTAAATACAAAAAAAAAAAAAAAAAAAAAAAAAAAAAAAAAAAAAAAAAAAAAATCAATTACTGCTAAATTCAGTCTTATTCTGGCTCTGTTTCTGTCAAATCTTAATGTTAGATTTAATGTACCTATTTATTTTATTTATGTACCTATTTATTTTATTTATGTACCTATTTATTTTATTTATGTACCTATTTATTTTATTTATTATATTTTATATAAATTCTTTTAGGGCAGATCACCATTGCTGTGCAGCTCTTAAAGTAAAATAAATAAATAATGTACCTATTATAATATTACATCTCGTTTTCTCAAAATATTGTACGAGGCTCTTTAAGACATTTTATTTCTCAGTTTTTCAATGGAACTCCAGCTATAGAAGCTGCCGGAGAGAAGAAGTAGTCCTTACAAGACTTAGAATAGGACATACACTACTAACTCACTCTTACTTCATGACAAAACAAGACATACCACTATGTACAGAATGCAATAAGACATTAACAGTAAAACACTTACTAACAGACTGCAGGAAACGTGAAAACATCAACATGCCACATGATATGAACGAACTTTTGACAGATGGTAGCCCAAACATATCTATTATTTTAGACTTTTTAAAACACATAAATATTTACGAAGGAATATAGAAAAACGTAAAATTTGAAGTATGTTAAAATTAATTTTATAATTCAATTTTATTTGTACAAAATAAAGGGAAAAGGTTTAGTTTATTAAAAATAATTTATTACTTATCTGTTTTTTATTTTATAGTTGACCTTTCCGTTTGGTATTTTTATTATTCAATTTTTTTTTTCTCTTTTTGCCTTTTTTTTTGTCTTGTATAGTTGATAGATTCAGTTATTTAATTTTTTATTTTAATGTTTTATTTTTGATGTGCTAGACCTTTTATTTTGCTTGCACTCTAGGTGTTTATAAAGCTAATCGCCTAGTTGCTAGCTCGAAAATCATATAAATAAAAAAAAAATTTCTCAGTTTTTAAGAGCAGAGGTTGGCTGTACAATAGTGGACAGTGGTTTAGTTGTTTTTTTTTTTTTTTTTTTTTTTTTTTAATGTGTTGTCAACCACCAAGCGGCCATTAAACACATGTTTTAAGAGCTAGGAGCTGTACTGCTGTATTAGTAATTAATGCACTAGTTTTTAAATTTAAGATTCGCGAATAATGATGCAATTTTTTAGAAATGAAGTGTTTGTTTATTTATTGATTTTCTCGGAGTTATTTAATTGTTTTTGAAACTAAATAGAATATGTATATGTATACACTCACACACACACATATACATATACACACACATATACATATATACACACATTTATACATTCACACACTCATACACAAACACACACAAAGGACATACCCACGCATATACACACACACATGCATTCTTTTTTTTTTCATTTAATTATTTCTAATTTTTTTTTCTTTTTTTTAACACAGCTGATTTGGCTGTGGGTTTTAGTGCTAGTTAGTTTTAAATTTTATTTATTAAATCTGTGGAGCTTAAAAATTCAAAAAGCTTAAGGATTTGTTTGGGATGATCTGCTGGAATTGTATTTGATAGCTGGGCTTCTCTTCTTTGCTTCTCGTAAATTCTGCAGTCAACCAGAAGGTGGTGCACGGCGATTCTTTCATTGCATTTTATGCAGATAGGTGGGTCGTCTCGAGACATCAGAAATGAATGAGTTATTCTCGTATGTCCGATTCTAAGGCGAGTCAAGACTCTTTCTTCTTTTTAAGATGATCTGATAGATGTCTTCCATGGTCTTACTTCCTTTTTTATGTGATATAATTTGTTCTCCTGTGCTACGGTATCCCATGTGCTCTGCCAATTTTTTAGAATTTTATATTTGACATAACCTACTAGGTCATTCTGAGGTATTCTGGAATATTCTATCCCTTCGTATATCGCTTCCTTGGCTAGTTGGTCTACTGCTTCATTACCCGGTATCCCGCAATGACTGGGAATCCACACAAATATTACTGCTTGCGTCTGCTGATTCAATTCTTCAATAGCTTCTAATATCTCTATAATCAGTGGGTGTTTGGACAATGGATTGCTCATAGATATTAGTGTTGAAAGAGAGTCAGTGAATACATTCCGCTGCATAGTTGCTGCAGTTGGGATCTAATGTAAACTTGGAACCAATTTCTTCTGAATAGATAGCGGAGCCTACTCCAATATTGTCCTTTGAACCATCAGTAAATACGTATTGTCCTTTTGGCAGTTCACTTTTTAGTTTTTTAAATTCAGTGAGCAAAATTAGAGGGTCGGTGTCCTTTTTAATGTATTTGGTAAGGGAAAGGTTAATTTTCGGAACTGTCATTGTCCAAGGAGGTTTTGAAAAGGAGATGTTGTGGATAATATTTCGAGTGTCAATGTTTAATTCATTTATGATCTCATTAGTTCTGATGGAGAAGGGTTTTCTGTTTTATGGATATGAGCGATTGATATTGTAATTTAGATATTGATTAAGTGGATGACGTATTGCTGCTTTTATTCCTATGAAATTTGATAGAATACTTTGTTGTCTACGCAAGTGGAGTGGAAGCTCTCCTGCTTCAACACAAAGGCTGTTTCCTGGGCTTGATCGGTATGCACCGGTTGATAGTCGGATCCCACAGTGGTGAACGGAATCGAGCATTTTTAAAGTTCTAGGTGATGCTGAGCCGTACACTGAGCATCCATAGTCAAGGCTGGAGCGAATGTAACTGCGGTATAGCATGAGCATGGTTTTCCGGTCAGCTCCCCAAGAGTTGGATGTCATGGTTTTAAGGATGTTCAACTTTCTTTGGCATGTTGATTTGAGAGATTTTATGTGCTGAGCCCAAGTTAAAGATCGGTCAAATATAACTCCCAGGTACTTAGCCTGCTCACTAATATCTATAGAGTTATTATTTATTGTAAGAGAAATGGTAGTGTTTATTTTTCTTGAAGAAAATAATACTCCAACTGTTT